>VMBQ01004212.1:0-24234 GCA_007657795.1 Dreissena rostriformis | reverse complement strand
ACCACCACCACCACCACCACCACCACCACCACCATTGTTCACAGTGACAAAAAACGTATTCACACAATGGCTGCTACTACAACTTATAGCCCATATTTAATTCATAAACGGATACGTTAACATTGTCGGATTATACCAATACATACGAGTTTTTGACAACGACGCTACGCTTAGAAGTTAATAAATACATAGCACTAATGAAACTCCAGAAACATTGACAGAAGATTTTTTTTTATTAACTCGCGTTATTCTTTTATTAAGGGAAAATGACCTATCGCCTATAAAATATTGGACGATACAAACGACACGACATGAGCTGGGGTCACCGCCTTGAAACAGTAAATTCAAAGCGTTTGGCGTTTGAAATGGTTGAATTACGCTTAGCACCTAACACTTAGTGAATTAATCACTAACATACACGTATAAATAAAATCTAATAAAATGCAAGAGCAATACAGACATTTAAATTAGATTTACATTCAACTTAATTATTAAATGGTTTAAAATGCATCGGAGAACAATAATAACACAATTATGCGACAAAGCTCGGTTTGTATAATCATACGTAATTCAATTATAGTGAAATTCATAAATCCGTTTTGTTCTGTAACTGTTTAAAATATAAAGTGGACTACATCTATCACGAAATTATTACATTTATATTTATTTGAAACATTTCGCTGTACTTGATTATGAACATATGTGTTGTATTTACCTTTAGCTAGTTTACAAAGCGCGCTTTGGTTTTTTAGACGTCTCGGGTTCAAACTTTCCAGGTTATGTGGGTTTACCAGTAAAAAGAGGGCATGGGTGCTAGGGTGGTCTGGTTCAATGTTTTTTTGTGTGAATGAAATACGCCTCAGACGCCCGTTCACTGGCGGCCGCCGCAGCATATACTGTCGGCGAGATGAAAGAAACAACCACAACTGTGTTGTCAAGAAGATCATTGTTGGGGAGGCTTCATCATGGATGGACCCGTTTTTCTATGAATTAATGACCCATATGATTTAAATGTATAAAAAAACAAGGAAGTATCAGACTGAAGAAGAGAGTATTATTTCATCATGTCAAGGACAATGTCGGTTTCATCCGGTCACAAACAAATGCCCACGTTCATGCTACACGTTGAGCCCCTAATGCCCTTGCAGCAAACAGTGTGAACATTTAATTTTAAATTTGACTTCAACCTAATATAACTTGTTTGGGACCTGCTCAAGAGAAAGCTACGAGTCGGGCTTGAACAGCATTATATCACTGTTCGTACAAGTATTTTAGTCATAATGCACACCAAGTTCGTTAAGGTTGATTGAATGGTTAAATTTTAAATAAACTTTTCTTGAAGAATTGAACGGAATAAAATGTAAAAAAATATTATTTTTTTTGGCCGACCCTATAGAGTTTGCATGTGTGTACACACTTTCAAAGGGAAGTTTAGAATATATGTTAAGTTATTGTAAAGGCATTGCCCAATAAAGTGTAATCGAACCAACGAACCTATCATTTGTATTATCGCGCTCTATCACTTACGATAGCCGGTTCGGTTCCCGAAATATGCTATTTATTTCATGACAAAATTTAACTTTTTAGGGCATATAGTTCTTCAATCTTTTGAATCATGTTTACCAAACAGATCACAACTGTATTAGATACAGAACCCATTACTATTTACCCATGACATCGCAACTGTCTAAGACGACAACCCACGAATATTTACAAATTGTCTCGTGAATGCACCCTCAGGTGCCGAACACTTAATATTAACCAATCACATCGAAACTGTCTAAGGTGCCGAGCACATTAATATTTACTAATAGCATCGAAACTGTCTAAGGTGCCGAGCACATTTATATTTACTTATAACATCAAAACTGTCCAAGGTGCCGAAAACATTAATATTTACCAATCACATCGAAACTGTCTTAGTTTCCTTTAGTTTCCAAACACATAAATATTTTCTTATAACATCGAAACTGTCTTAGGTGCCGAACATAAAATATTT
Source organism: Dreissena rostriformis (assembly GCA_007657795.1). NCBI lineage: Eukaryota > Metazoa > Mollusca > Bivalvia > Myida > Dreissenidae > Dreissena > Dreissena rostriformis. The sequence continues at coordinate 22,235 of VMBQ01004212.1, read as the reverse complement.
ACTTATAACATCGAAACTGTCTAAGGTGCCGAACACATTAATATTTACCAATAACCCATTAACCCATATTGACCCATTTATATTTACCAATCACATCCCAAATGTTTAAGATTCCGAGCCAATTAATATTTTCACATTACATCGTAACTGCAAAAGCAAATGGGCAGTTTTAAGACGTCAATTGACCTCTGACATAATAGCACGTGTGTCAATCATGTGCGTAATTTCTATAGATTGTGCTGTCAACTGTGGTATAAAATTTGTGTGAATAAAGCAACGCTTTTGAATAATATACCGAACGCTACCAAGTGCACGATAAGTTGAATATCACAGGTTGGACCGCAAAAAGGAAACAACTCTCTACAAAATGGTAAAATTAACGAAAATAAGCAAACACAGATTTAAGCTGACAGTCCTCAACATTATAAGATACGGGCAGTTCAGAATGTACAAACATTTCAATGATCAGTTTAAGCTACGGACATACAAGATTTCTCTTATCAAGACTGATCGGCTTGTTCGCGCAATGGGCTATTGCAAAGATTAGGCGTTTAAAACATTGACTATAAAAACCAATATTTTACCACGAACCGCAACTTGTATTCTATATACAAATAATGCAAATAAGTGTGGTATATTCTGCAATCCATGGATGGAGCCTAATGTTGTGAAAGTAGTTACGGAAGTTTTAAAATATTGTTTAATTAAATGACCGTGTTTAAAACCGCGATTTATCAAACTTGACAATGATATCTGCATACATATGGTCATTATTAAGTTCACCAAAATGTTAGCGTTTATTAAATCTGGCTTTAATTTGCATTTGTTACCATATATATTGTATTGCATTACATTATGTATTACATTTAACTGTTTCTATACAAAGTTGGCTGCTTTCCCTGAAATCAATCAAATTTCTGTCTTTATGGCCATTCTTCGGTTGTTCTTCATAGTAGTTTTATGCATTTTAACACTTCTAAACAATGTTACATTATGTATGGTTGCAATTGTCGATGACATTTTTTTTTATAGATGTCTAGATTTCAAGGTAAAGTGTTAGTTATGCACAACCTTTAATTGATAAAGGTTTTGATTGGTAGGTGAATTTTTGCTTAACATTACAATAATTTCTTGTTGGTAAAACATTTCATTGCGTTGTACACTTGTTTTTTTGTATATATTTTAAGGATGAGTGTTAATATAGCTTCAGACTGTTTTTCAAGCCATACCCTGCTTTGAATAATATAAATTTGATACGGTGTTATGTTTTATTTTAGTTATATAGTCCATAATTATGTTTTTATAATATTTGTGGTGATTATGCTTCTTATTGCGTATTCAGACAGTGCATACATGTGTCTCTAATTTCTGAGTCAGTACAAATTATATAATTGGATAAACAACGGTTGTCAAACAATCTTAAAACTATTGTTGAGGAACTTTATAAGTTGAAGAGTAAACAAATGCCAGGATTCAGTCCCTAGAGGTATCATGTACTAAACATTTGCAAGAAATACGAGAGCTGCGAATACAATTAGATGCTGCTTTGGATGCACTAGAACATGCAACCTTGAATGAACTGAATACTTGTTTAATTTAGCTAAATAATCTAATTTATTTTGCGAATGTATCATATCATACCATGACTCGATATAATAGTCACGAAGTCGTTGTTTGAGTTTGGGATAATTGTCTGTTGCGTGAACGTTTTACTGCACTATATAAATTAAGTCTAAATCGCCAATAAGGTCTATACGATCGTTTGTCTAACATAATTATACATTAGTGATAAAAAAAACAACGTATTACATGTGATATTCTTATCGAACTAGTTTCGAAATAGAGAGTTTGATGAATTTATAAGTTTGCCCCAGAATTAAAGAGCCATCTCACGTCCTAGTTCGTCTAAGACGGATGCATTTGATGTCGGTGGGTTAACGTCTAACATAGGTTTACAAAATTAGTTAATATCAACACAGTCTTTATCAATAACTGTTGTTGTTGATGTTTTCTCCAGAATTGCATTTTAATATATGACAAATGTTATGGATATACGATCGTTTACTTTTTTGAATTGATAACACAGTGAATACTGACATGTCTAATATCTTTCATCTTCTTTATTAAAGTTCAATTAACAAATACACACCAAACGGTCTGATACACATGTCGAGGACGTCGAATATTATGGCGGTGTGAAGAAGGTTGTCATCCATAAAAGAGAATAATTGTTAAGGGATCCCTGAGGTCGTTCGATTATTGTGAAACACAGTGTCATATAATTCTCTTTGGGGATTTGAACATCACAATACTAGATTGAAATCGTATTGTCTGATAATCCAAAAATTCCGAGTGAAACAACAAAATGAATTTGCACACGTGCCTGAAAAAAATATAGTTGTTTAAAGGTTTAACAATTTACAAAAAGTACACTTCTTATCCATACGTATTTATATACCTTTTTATGATTAATATAAGAACTTAAGCGTATTACACGTGGTTAATGATAGGTTAAAACTGCTTAGACCTGTTACAACTATTCAAGTTAAAAGCATATAGCAGATGTAACCAGAATACTTTTATTACAGTAATATTAGGGCAGGCAAATTATTTGGATGTATAATATAATAATGTATAATTGTATTCGTTTTTAACTGTTTAATGTATTGCGGTATTCCATAATGTCATAATTTCAGGAACCATCGCAAAACCCAGTCGGCTTGATATTCCCAAATCAGTCGCTGTCATTGTGTATACCATTTGTGTACATTTCCAGAGATTGAAGATTAGTCAAACTATTTCATTCTCAAGGGATTTCAATTCTTGTTCTGAGTTTCTTTCTGTTGTTTTTTCCTTACGATGTATCGTTCTGTTGTATTTTGCTAAGGATGTATCGTAGAATCATTACCATATCAAACATATGTTTAACAATGTGCATGTTGTTGACATATCAAGATACCATGTAATCACTCATATGGTGTACCAATTTGAGTAATGTTATTTTTAGTAAAATAATGTAAATCAGTTATTGAAATTTCTTTGGACGTTTTGAGAAAATCAATTTACTTCTGGACGTATAACATCGTTTAGCAACCACTTGAATTTGTTTAGCATACTAACCAGGAAGGAAAAAACAACAATCATTTGGTCAATAAAAACATGTTTAGTATTGACTAGTATCACAACACCAGCTATGTCCAAAATCAACATTTCGCCTCATAAGTATGTGCATTTACAAACCATCAAAGCACAGCATACTTAAGATATACACGCACTAAATACATATTGAGTCGCGTTCTGAGAAAACTGGGCATAATGCATGTTCGTAAAGTGTCCTCCCAGATTAGCCTGTGCAGTCCGCACAGGCTAATCCTGGACGGCACTTTCCGCCTAAATTGGATTTTCGCTTAGCAGAGACATCATTTAAACGAAACATTCCAAAAAAGCGGAAATTGTCGTCCCTGATTAGCCTGTGCAGACTGCACAGGCTAATCTGGGATGACAATTTACGCACAAGCATTATGCCCAGTTTTCTCAGAACGCTACACAATTTAGAAAGAATGTTGGCACTAACAAAAACCTCATTCTCGTTCTGACTTTGCAGGTCGTAATGTCTACCCTGGTATAGGATAGTGACAAAGAAACTGCCGGGGTTATATTTTGATCTTGGTTAGCGATAAGAGTATTCAATTAATATATGTCTTATGGAATAACATGGCATTGTTGGCAAATGGGTAGTTTAAGGGATTGTTCATAGAATTTACAACTTGATTTTTAACATAGTGAAAGCTGTGTGTTTTTTCGGTCAGGCACCAGAAAACCTACCTAGTCGCGGACGCCAAACAGGAAATCAATTGTATATGGCCTTTAAAACATTAATGTTAAGTGTTAAGAAAAATACGTCAACAACAACAGTCATTCAATTAATCAGTCTTCATGGAGGTGTATCGATTTAAGTTAAAGTAACTTTCTGACTAGACGAACATTATAAACCTATGTAAGATGTCACTTCCTACAAAAGACAACACCTATTATACATTTAAAGTAGCATAATTCTTGGAATTAAAATACACTCAACATGGAGTGCAGTTATATTTATATATTTCTTGCAAGTTGGTATTGTACGTAATTAATATTATTTAAATACTATATTGTCGCATGCTCCTCATCCATTTGTCAACGCTTTCTTTACATCATCATATGCCTTAACTAAACAATACCAATAATTATTGTTAGAATATGTCGTGATTTTTTTTATTATTATATATTCTCACTTCTGCGTAATTAAAAACATAATATATTATACATACATGTAACACCTTTGCTTAAACAAATGTTTGATCTGTATTAATTGCATGGTTACACTCGAGCGCATAAAAACGAGTTTCGTATTTCGACTGATAAGGATACAATTGACGCCGAAGAAGAACACGCGATGCTTGTAGATGACATGATAACGTTCATATTAATGTCAGCATCAGATTTATATTCGTTTTGGAGTTTTCAATCATGAGTATTGTGCTCAAGAAATTGTCGACTGTTACATTTGCATGAGACCGAATTACAGTTGTGGTATATGTGACTATACGTGCACATGGATATATGTACATACTAAGGCAAGTACATTTCTTTTGCAGGATTTGCTTATCCCATACATAAGATATTCAGCTTGCTTGTGAATTTATTTTGAGTTATATTATTCAAAAGAATAAACTTTATAGTATTTTCTCTTAATACATTCCATTTAATGAAATGTAAATAATGATGTTTAAAATAAAAAGTTTTTGAACTATTTTTTTTTTCTTGAATAGTAACCGGAAGTATAATGTATCCGTGTTTTATACCCCTTAACTATTCTCTCAACAAAAAAACTCCCTTCTTATTGCATTACATCAGATGTATTGAGATTATGAAGAAAGATGATTTGGAAACATGGTCTTGATAATTATTATTAATACAATGTTAGAAGATTTTTACATAATGTACCTAAATTGAATCACATCATTAATAAATAACGAGTTGTATGTTTGCAATTTTAACAGAAGGTCGATACATTTCCATATTTCCACTGGAAATCAGTTTGGGGATTGACTGTTTCACGAGTGCACATGATTTGATGTGTAAAATATAAACGCATTTGTACAAAACTCTTAGCATATCTTTATATACAGTTTCTCACTATTGTTGCAAGCTTATAAAGTATGTATTGGTATTAAGTATTACATTTTATTTCTAAACATTTTGGTTGATGCATCAAATATTGTTTGTATATCGTTTATTACAACCAATCATAGAGTTTTGTTTGTTCAATTTTCACAGCAGGCCGAATAATTACCACTGAGAAGTCTGAAATGTTTTTCGTTTAGGGATTTACTGTCCACGAGATACATGATTACACGTGTATAATATAAATGCATAAGTACAAAACTATCAGCATATTTTGACATAAGGTTTCTACCTATGTTCGCAAGCTGGGACATTATATATTGATATTAAGTATAAACTTTTATTCATTAAAATCTTGGTAATGCATCCTACAAACGAGGGATTTCTCTAAACGCTTACTGAAACAAGCAATAACGATAATTCACAGAAGTCAAATACTACATTAGAAATGTTATGGTGATTAATGTATAGTGACGCATGGGTCTATTGCGTGGGGTTTGTATGTAAATATTTTTCCTATTTTATCTCATTATGGGTGAAATCACAGAAAAATAGCGTTCTATAAGTGCGAAATCGATTAATATAATAAAATATGCAATATCATTGCATTTTTATTTTAATTCAATGACTGAATGAATAATGTCTACTATATATGCTTTTAGGTATGTTAGATTTAGGGTTTATCCCACTNGTTTTGGAACTATCACTTTTTTTCTTGAAAAGTATCCGGAAGTATTATGTTCGTTTTTGTCAGGTATATTTTTGCTTTCTACATATGTGTCGAACTGATGGAAAAGTGTATATTCAAAATGCAGAAATGTCTTTTAATATAGCTGACGAGATAAAATTTAGTTTAAGCTTTCAAGTTTCGTCAATGTACCTAAATTGAAAGACATAATTAGTGAATAACGAGTTGTATGTGTATCATTTAAACAGCAGGTCGATGAATTTCCTTATTTCCACTGAGAAAGTCGTAAATTGTGTCATGTTCTGAGAAAACTGGGCATAATTCTGGTGCGTAAATTGTCAACCTAGATTAGCCTGTGCAGTCCGCACAGGCTAATCAGGGACGACAATGTCCGCTTTTATAAAAAAAATCGTTTAAATGATGTCTCTTCTTAGCGAAAATCCAGTTTAGGCGGAAAGTGTCGTCCCGGATTAGCCTGTGCGGACTGCACAGGCTAATCTGGGAGGACATTTTACGCAAATGCATTATGCCCAGTTTTCTTAGAACACGACTCAATTGTTCTCGTCTGGGGATTTAATATTTTATGACAACACATGATTCGACGTGAACAATATAAACAAACATTTGTACACAACTATTAGCACCTCTATATATATAGTTTCTCACAAGGGTTGCAAGCTGGAAATTTCTAAAGATTTTGGTTGATGCGTCCAATATTTGTGTAGAGTATCGTTTATTAAAACCTATTATAGATAATACACGTACAGAAAATCTTGTCGGACAATGTAACAAAATACCTTACATGACTTNCCAATCATAGAGTTTTGTTTGTTCAATTTTCACAGCAGGCCGAAGAATTACCACTGAGAAGTCTGAAATGTTTTTCGTTTTGGGATTTACTGTCCACGAGAGCACATGATTACACGTGTATAATATAAATACATAAGTACAAAACTATCAGCATATTTTTACATAAGGTTTCTACCTATGTTCGCAAGCTGGTACATTATATATTGATATTAAGTATAAACTTTTATTCATTAAAATCTTGGTAATGCATCCACGTATGTGTGGAGATTATTATTTATTTCAACCTATTAAAAAGAATATACTTACAGACAATCTTGACGTACGATGAAACAAAATACCTTACATGACTTTTATTTTCTGCGCTTAACTCTTAAAGTTTAACATTATATGTAAATGAAAATACATTTATAACGTTCTATAATATATATTTATCCATTAATCATTGTCTCTATATCTTATTTCTTAAATATAATAATATAATTAATACAATAGTAAAAAGAAATGAAAATCAAAAAAGCAAATGCCGAGCACAATGCACAACACTATGTCTAAACAAAATACAACAACATAACAAACAACAAAGATGTTGCATTTAATTATATAAACCAATACATGATATGTATGATATATGTATTCTAAGATGGCCAGGCTTTTTTATGTAAAGCTTTTCGTAAACTTGAAACAACCAAATCAAACCATAATAACTTAGAAATATTGCACGTAATAAATATAGCCAATTGCAATGAAACTTAAAAACTATTAACCGCACATGCGATGACTTTAAGTTTCCGAAACTTACACAAAATAAAGTAACCGTAGGTTTACGAAGCCGGAATACAACAGTTATAATTAACAAATTGCATTATCATTATCAGAATATGCTCTATTAAACATAGAATGTGTGAAATGTTAAGAGCTTATGAAGTATTTGCATAAAAATCAACATTGTTAAATACCTTTACGTACACAATACACATTCTATATATGACAAGATATTCCTATTGAATTAAGATAAAGATTTTGTTTAGCAGTTGACTTTCTTACAGTGTTTAATACAATGTCAATTGTTTATTCGTTCAAACAGAAAAGGAATACAACCTCGTATACAATCCATTAGCAATCCAACTAAATGTTTGTGTAGAGTTCATATATGAATCATGCTCGTTCAGAGCGCCATGGATATTGTTAATACGGTAATACTGTGATATTGCTTAATAAAACAAAACATTGCAGAAAGTTGATTACGCTCAACTTCGAAGTTTTAATTGTAAATATCATTCACATTATAAGAATCATTAAACATATTTACGTGCTGGTGCTCTCCGTTAGAGTTTGAACTATTGCGCTTTTATTTTAGCTGTAGTGGACATACATAAAATGATCTGTGTCAAAGGTCTATCATTCTATGGTTTATACTGTAAAATAATAACTATGAATTGATGTAAACACAAGCATAATAACGAGCTATAATGCGTAACATAGTAGAGGAACATCGCATAGCTACCACGATGCAAATAAGCTGTTTACAACCTCGTCAAGAAATAATATGTCCCTAGCGGATCATTTCTTCCTAATAAATAGACCGAATATGTTTGCTTTCGTTGTGGAGTCCTTAATCTTGCTCATCATTCGTGCTTTCTAAGGGTAGACCAGCACCCTGTATGACTTATAGTTTATACACACCTTTCTGCAGGCCCTGACGTCTCGATCTTGAATTCGTAGCCTTTCAACATGGAATTGATGACCTCTTTATGTTTGGGAGCAATGCTGGCCTTGTCCTGCTTCAGACAACGTAACCTGGCAACAAGGCCTACTGCACCAACTGGCAGTTGATGACTGACACATGGAGTTAAAGTATTAAGGTGTGTATGATAGAAATGCAATACTGTTGCAGCTTCTGGAGTTTCACTTCTTTATAATGAACATTCAAATACTTTACTAAATTAGACACTAATTCATGTATTACATGAAAATGAACACCACACAACTGTCCTACAAACGAGGGATTTCTCTAAACGCTTACTGAAACAAGCAATAACGATTATTTCCAGAAGTCAAATAAATGTTATGGTGATTAATGTATAGTGACGCATGGGTTTATTCCGTGTGGTATGTATGTAAATATTCTTCCTATTTTATCTCATTATGGGTGAAATCACAGAAAAATAGCGTTCTATTAGTGCGAAATCGATTAATATAATAAAATATGCAGTATCATTGCATTTTTATTTTAATTCAATGACTGAATGAATAATGACTACTATTCATGCTTTTAGGTATGTTAGATTTAGGGTTTATCCCACTTTTATATCGAATTCGGTTGATTAAAATTTCTGCTATAATACACGGCACGAAATGACGTCATGTTTTCGACAGAATGACGTCATAAATCCAGCGAAATTATCCAGTTAAACTAATGTTGTTTAAAAAAAAAAGGTTTACTGAATAAAAAGTGGGATAAATAGAATAATAGGTTAGTGTTGATTTTATATCAGGTTTATCATGCTCGGCATTAAAGCGAAAAAGCAATCGCCAAGGCTTGTGCATTTTGTGTTCTATGCCTCGCATGATAAACCTTATCTATGATCAACACTAACCTATTATTCTCTATTTAAAGTTTCTGTTTAAGTGGCTATCGAATGTTTTTAAGAATATTTAGACAATGTTGAGTAAATATATTGACAATACTTATTTCCGTTAAATATATTTTATTGTCCTCGATAACAGGTGTGTGTGGGTCGCGGGCTGCCCACTGCGCACCGTACATAGTTTACAAGCAATCTATGCATCTTATAACAAATAATATGCATTTTACGATCAACAGCTTTTAGATTACAATGTAAACAATACTTCTTAGGAATGAATTGACAATACATGTCATCTAAATTATCATATAACAATAACTGGAAAAGAGATGGTAGCAATAGTTCCCATTCTTTACTTGTATGCATATCATAAAAAAATGTAGTTTCATTTAGTAAATGACATTGCAAGGACATATACGATTTTGCTGCCTTAAGAGTTGGTATAGTTTTGTTCATTTTACAATTATAAATAAACATTTTTATCAAAACAAATAAAAAGTTTAAAGGTCCATTTGAATTTGCATGACCCAGTATAAAGGAAGGCGTATTTAAAATGATTGAAACACGATTACATTAAAAAAACAATTATATTTTTTAATGATTGACATTCTTACACTCCCCAAAACTATGTCTAATAGTTTTTTATTCACTTTCACAACAGCTACAGATGGCTGTGGTAGCAAATCCAATTAAAAAAATAAGGAAGTAGTTTTTACCTATGATTCTATGTACAATTCTATAATGAAAACACAAGTCTCCAACACAATGAATGCCTTTTTCGAACCATGATTTAATAATATACTTTGTTACCAAGTGTTATGTCTAGGTTATAGACTAGAGAATTTTGACGCAGAAGCTGATTTTTAAGTAGATCTTTTCTACAAAAATTAACAAGTGATTTCAATGTATCTTTCCAAAACTCATTTTGTATCCTATTTATTAAGTTTTCATGATAGTGACTTCCACAGTTGTATAATATATGAAAATCAATCATTTTATTTACAATATTTATTAATTTTCCATTCCCGGTGACAATTCTACGGATCCATAGACAATATTGATACATATTCATCATCTTATCGTATGAGTATCGGTGTGGAAGACTTAAATGGTATATACAAACTCGGTCATTCTGTTTAACTTTTTTTCTTCTCGTAAATGAACTTAATGTTTTTGCTTTAGTATTGGCAGACCGTCGACATAACTCTCAAATTCTGGAAAAAGTGGGTCTTATCTTTACTAGAGAAGTATATCTCTATGGTGCATTTATTCCTTGGTTTATAGCGATCACATAATTATCTTCACTGCTTGGCTATTGAATACAACAACACTAACTCATGAGTACCCTGCGTTAGTTTTTTTATCAAATGGGTTTCGTTTGCTCAATTACAAGGTTGTGTAGTACTGAATGTAACTCGTGAAAATAGACGATTGCCTTTAATGGNATATATCTGCAATGGCGGTAGGGATATGATATAGCTTTGCTCGGAATCATTCATATATCTGCAATGGCGGTAGGGATATGATATAACTTTGCTCGAAACCATTCATATATCTGCAATGGCGGTAGGGATATGATATAGCTTTGCTCGGAACCATTCATATATCTACAATTGCGGTAAGGATATGATATAGCTTTGCTCGGAACCATTAATATATCTGCAATGGCGGTAGGGATATGATATAACTTTGCCCGGAACCATTAATATATCTGCAATGGCGGTAGGGATATGATATAACTTTGCTCGGAACCATTCATATATCTGCAATGGCGGTAGGGATATGATATAGCTTAGCTCGGTACCATTCATACATCTGCAATGGCGGTTTGGATATGATATAACTTTGCTCGGAACCATTTATATATCTACAATGGGGTTAGGGATATGATATAGCTTTGCCCGGAACCATTCATATATCTGCAATGGCGGTAAGGATATGATATAGCTTTGCACGGAACCATTAATATATCTGCAAGTAGGGATATGATATAGCTTTGCCCGGAACCATTAATATATCTGCAATGGCGGTAGGAATATGATATAGCTTTGCTCGGAACCATTCATATATCTGCAATGGCAGTAGGGATATGATATAGCTTTGCTCGGTACCATTCATATATATGCAATGGCGGTATGAATATGATATAGTTTGCTCGGAAACATTCATATATCTACAATGGGGGTAGGGATATGATATAGCTTCGCCCGTAACCATTCATATATCTGCAATGGCGGTAAGGATATGATATAGCTTTGCTCGGAACCATTAATATATCTGCAAAGGCGTAAGGGATATGATATAGCTTTGCTCGGTACCATTCATATATCTGCGATGGCGGTAAGGATATGATATAGCTTTGCCCGAAACCATTAATATATCTGCAATGGCGGTAGGGATTTGATATAGCTTTGCTCGGAACCATTCATATATCTGCAATGGCGGTAGGGATATGATATAGCTTTGCTCGGTACCATTCATATATCTGCAATGTCAGTATGGATATGATAAAGCTTTGCTCGGAACCATTCATATATTTACAATGAGGGTAGGGATATGATATAGCTTTGCCCGGAACCATTGATATATCTGCAATGGCGGTATGGATATGATATAACTTTGCTCGGAACCATTCATATATCTGCAATGGCGGTAGGGATATGATATAGCTTTGCCCGGAACCATTAATATAGCTGCGCGGAGATTTATATCGATGCACACTTTATATAAAACACTGTTGTATATAGAAACTCGGTCATCCTGGTTAACAATTGTTTCCGTAAATGAACTTTTTTATGTATTTACTTTAGGATTGGCAGACCGCCAATATACCTCTCAAATTCGGGAAAAAATGGTTCTTATGGTTACAGCAGATTTCTATCCCTATGGTGCATTTATTTCTTGGTTTACATCGATTTTCTATATAACTTGTCATTCTCATCACGTTCAGTGTTCCACATAATTATCTTAACTGCACTAAGGTTTGGTGATTGTAACATAGCCACACCAACTAATAAATACCTTGCGATTTTTGTTTGTATGAATTTGATTTCGTGTGCAGCATAACAATGTTGTGTAGTACTAAATGTAACGCTTGAAAGGAGACGATTGTTTTCAAGAGACTTTGGAGTGTTAAATGGAATTGCCTTGTTCATTTAGCAGGATGACGAAACAGGTCATATTTATATGGGATTTTAAATCAGTAGAAACTATTACAAATATTACCGCTTGCGTGCGTATTTTCTGCGATTATTATATTTAATAATAATAATAATAATAATAATAATAATAATAATAATAATAATAATAATAATAATAATAATAATTATTATTATTATTATTATTATTATTATTATAATAATTATAATAATTATAATTATTTTTATCATTATTATTTTTATCATTATTATTATTATTATTATTATTATTATTATTATTATTATTATTATTATTATTATTATTATTATTATTATTATTATTATTATTATTATTATTATTATTATTATTATTATTATTATTATTATTATTATTATTATTATTATTATTATTATTATTATTATTATTATTATTATTATTATTATTATTATTATTATTATTATTATTATTATTATTATTATTATTATTATTATTATTATTATTATTATTATTATTATTATTATTATTATTATTATTATTATTATTATTATTATTATTATTATTATTATTATTATTATTATTATTATTATTATTATTATTATTATTATTATTATTATTATTATTATTATTATTATTATTATTATTATTATTATTATTATTATTATTATTATTATTATTATTATTATTATTATTATTATTATTATTATTATTATTATTATTATTATTATTATTATTATTATTATTATTATTATTATTATTATTATTATTATTATTATTATTATTATTATTATTATTATTATTATTATTATTATTATTATTATTATTATTATTATTATTATTATTATTATTATTATTATTATTATTATTATTATTATTATTATTATTATTATTATTATTATTATTATTATTATTATTATTATTATTATTATTATTATTATTATTATTATTATTATTATTATTATTATTATTATTATTATTATTATTATTATTATTATTATTATTATTATTATTATTATTATTATTATTATTATTATTATTATTATTATTATTATTATTATTATTATTATTATTATTATTATTATTATTATTATTATTATTATTATTATTATTATTATTATTATTATTATTATTATTATTATTATTATTATTATTATTATTATTATTATTATTATTATTATTATTATTATTATTATTATTATTATTATTATTATTATTATTATTATTATTATTATTATTATTATTATTATTATTATTATTATTATTATTATTATTATTATTATTATTATTATTATTATTATTATTATTATTATTATTATTATTATTATTATTATTATTATTATTATTATTATTATTATTATTATTATTATTATTATTATTATTATTATTATTATTATTATTATTATTATTATTATTATTATTATTATTATTATTATTATTATTATTATTATTATTATTATTATTATTATTATTATTATTATTATTATTATTATTATTATTATTATTATTATTATTATTATTATTATTATTATTATTATTATTATTATTATTATTATTATTATTATTATTATTATTATTATTATTATTATTATTATTATTATTATTATTATTATTATTATTATTATTATTATTATTATTATTATTATTATTATTATTATTATTATTATTATTATTATTATTATTATTATTATTATTATTATTATTATTATTATTATTATTATTATTATTATTATTATTATTATTATTATTATTATTATTATTATTATTATTATTATTATTATTATTATTATTATTATTATTATTATTATTATTATTATTATTATTATTATTATTATTATTATTATTATTATTATTATTATTATTATTATTATTATTATTATTATTATTATTATTATTATTATTATTATTATTATTATTATTATTATTATTATTATTATTATTATTATTATTATTATTATTATTATTATTATTATTATTATTATTATTATTATTATTATTATTATTATTATTATTATTATTATTATTATTATTATTATTATTATTATTATTATTATTATTATTATTATTATTATTATTATTATTATTATTATTATTATTATTATTATTATTATTGATATGTTACATGCGTCATAAAACATTGTGGTTTTTCATTTTACAGATTCATAATGGACAATAACCTCCGAAAGATATACGAACGCATCAATTATGCGAAACTTGCTCCTATATGCAGACAGGCATCCTACCCGAGATTCTGTCAGAGGAGAATTGACAAGTTGCTACAACATTGGATGCAGAATGGTAAATATGTTTGACCTTTTTCTCTATTTTTAATTATTCACAAATGACATCTATGTGATGGTAAACACATTGTAACCCACTGACAGTTATCACAAATTAATGTACATATAAATAACCTTTATGAAAAATGTTCAGACTGACGTAATTTAATCCATCTCCGAATTGAGATGAATCGCCATGCAATGTTCGACATGACTTCATGTGTGTTTTGCAAAAAGGGACATAAGTGCTGATTTACAACAGGTGCACATTTAAGCTAAGTTGTTGTCCTATCATTGAGATTCAATGCTTAGATAGTCAAGAAATAAACCTGAGCATTGGCCATTGCTGGTGGCAGACATACGCAAATGTTATGTTATTATTGAAAGACAATTCACATTAGATCAAAGGAAAAGCAGTTAATGAGGTAAACTATGTAGTTATACCATGGCTATGACTACATTTAACCATAATACGAAGCATTGACAGTCAAGCATTCCAGTTTAGTACAGGGCATATGATGCAAGCAATGGGAAATGCCAGCTAATAACGCGTTAATGACCAACTGGACTGTAATAACTAAATGAAAACAAATGTATTTTAGACCAAAAATAACAATCAAACACGATGGAATCTGCAGAAATAATTATCATAAATCAAGAATAGTTCACCTTTATTCAGCGAAGTCATTTATAATTATTATACATCAAAACTCCCTGAGCATTTTTCCTTTGTTTTCCTTATAATCTCTACCAAAGGTCAGTCCCAAAATGAACTTCCTTGACGTATAATGTCACAATTAAATATTCATTTATTTGTTATTGTTTTTTTACCGCCGTTTTCAGTCATACAATGGCTGTCAGTGTTTTCCTGTGATAGCTGATTAACCAGTACTTAGTACAAATGTTATGCCATTATCTTACAACTTCCTTAATTTGGATCAGAGTAACTTGGAAAAGAATGACCTTCGACAGGATTTCATGACCACGTCCTTGATTCGCCAGTCTAGTGGGCAAATGTGGTGAAATGAGCCTATGTTGAGTAATTATCCTCCACCAATTTCCGTGAACGCTGCCATAAAAATTAAATAAAGGTTCCTATTACAAAGGCAATTTTTCAGCATAGACTGGTTACATCGTTGGAAAGTTGACAGTTTAACGTCATTTATAACTCACACGGACTGTTGATGTGATTTTAGAATATATACAAAGCGCTACANGATTAACCAGTACTTAGTACAAATGTAATGCCATTATCTTACAACTTCCTTCATTTGGATCAGAGGAACTTGGAAAAGAATGACCTTCGACAGGATTTCGTGACCACGTCCTTGATTCGCCAGTCTAGTGGGCAAATGGGAAGAGGACAACTACAATGAGCGAGGCCTGGTATTGAAATGCGCATTGGGGGTTAGAGGGTTAGGGTTAGGGTTAGGGTTAGGGGTCGGGTTAGGGTTTGGGTGAGCTTATACCCAACCCTTACCCTAACCCGACCCCTTACCCTAACTCTAACCCAGGGTTATCTCCCCCATACCAGGCCTCGCTTGTTGTAGTTGTCCGCTTCCCCGGGCAAATGCGGTGAAATGAGCCTATGTTGAGTAATTATCCTCCACCAATTTCCGTGAACGCTGTCTTCATAATTAAATAAAGGTTCCTATTACAAAGACAATTTTTCAGCATAGACTGGTTACATCGTTGGAAAGTTGACAGTTGAACGTCATTTATAACTCACACGGACTGTTGATGTGATTTTAGAATATATACAAAGCGCTACAGGTGTTACGGTTGATTTAAGCAATCTAGCCGGGTTGTAGACTATACTTAAAGTTGCATGTGTCTACTTTTGTAGAAACTGAAACTAAGAGCGCACATAAAAAGCAAAATATCTTTAAAATAGTTCAGTGACTGCAATCATTCAAATGCTCGAAGGTCAGGAAAATGTACTTCTAATAAACATATTTCAAACAATATAACTAAACGAATTCATAAGAATCACACGCAATACTCCAAATACTAAACAGTATAGCTCCTGACATAGAGGATCGTGAACATAACATATATAGTTAACAGTCAAATGTATATTACCTAATTTGATAACATATAACAATACTCTGACTATGTATCTTTTTCGAGATTAATAAAAAAAGACAGTTGCAAATAAGACCAAATTCTTTACATGGATTTCGTTTATTAACTGTTTAACGCTTAACATGGAACGGCTATTTGTTCATTGAATGAACATATTTTTATTAAATGAAGTTATTTTCCATTATATCTTCACATCTTAATAAAGACGAGGTATGTGTTTGGAAGGCCGATCGTTTCGTGTAATACACGAACATTTGACTATGTACATTGATTTGTATTATACTGAATCATAGCGAGTATACACCGACCAGCCGTGTATGAAGCATTCTGCTACAGCGCTTGTTTCAGAAAGTGAACGTATCTACAGCAAACTGTTTAAAGTAGATCTAGATAGACATTTAAACATACTAAAATAGCTTCATAAAATGGTTAACAGCTTCTCCAGTAAACAAATGAAAAGCAAAACTAAACGGCATAGCAACGCACATTTCAATAATAACATTATAGCACTGGCGTTTTATCGAAATAAGTCGTTTATAAATATGAGCCAATCATTACCACTGCATGGGCCTTACATTCCAGTGACAACGGTTTATCCAATTGATGAGAGGATTCATTCCTGTTACGCGTATAAAAAGCAGATCCCGTGGTCATACGATAAGCGTGAAGAACGTTAGCACGCATAAATGGTGATCTTTCATTTGTAACGGAACTATTAAGTGTATAAAATGGGCATTGCTGGAATTAACAATTCACAACTTGGCAACAGCAGAAAGGTGTTATTCTTATTGCACTAGACTATGTCCGCTTACAGGATAAAGTTTACGTAAGAATGGTTGTTCATGGAAACGGAATCAATATTATGGAAAATATTCAAGGTATTTATCATATACAAATATAGTGGAAGTGTTTTGGAAATGTACTTTTCAACAAGTAGTATGATGTTTTATTTTAAAGTTATTTTATTTCAGTGTATTTTATGACGACAACGATGTCTGGAAATAATTGTAATAATTGTATTTTCAGGTTAAAATGTTAAAAATATTCATAAAAAGCTAATCAAAAATATGAACGTTCTATCGGCAAGGGAAGTTTAATACTAAAAGTAATTCGACCATTCACATCAAAACAATACTACCTAATTGTTATTTGTTCGATAGCACTAAATGTCTTGGAAGAAATGGTAAGTGAGAAGAAGTGAGTTAGTGAGAAGAAATACTATCCAAATATCCGAATAAATGTTGCAACTATCTTATCTCTAAGTAAACACTAGCAAGTGTTCTATACTTTAATTAATGACCTCTCTATGTATCTTACTTGGTAAATTTGAATGTGCCCAGTATCAAATATATACATAGTTTTACAGAGTTAGTACTTTGCATTAACAGTTAAGTGCAAGCAGTATATCTGCTATTGTATGGATGTTTGCGTGTGTGTGCGCGTTCGTGATACTTGGTATTTAATGTGTGATATTTTTTATATCTCTATTTTAGATTTCAACAACACAGAATCAGACACCAAAGATATATACACGAACGATGACACACATTTCAACCTACAACCTTCACCGGTGGAGAACTTCATGCACTATTTCTACATTATCGTGTTCCCATATTTTCTCCTATTCGGGACAGTTGGCAATGGTCTAAGCATCGTCTTAATGCGAAGGTACAGTGTCACCATTTGGTCCACGTGTGGATACATGACGTTTGTCTGCTTCATGGATTTGATCAAACTATATGTTGAATGCGGGAACGATTGGCTTCAGAAATTGTACAACGGCGAGTACAACCTCAGCGAACAGATACTGGTCATGTCGAGCTCAGCCTGCAAAGTGTACAGTTTTGTGTATTACCTGATAGTCCAAGAGAAGGAGTGGATTATGGTGGCGGTCGGTATTGAGACTGCTATTGCTATAAAGCAGCCAGCCCTGATATACAACATGTGCACACGTGAAAGAGGCAATGCAATTATGTTATTTATTTCGGTAATGCTGATAAGTCTCAATCTGCATTTTTTCTGGACATACGGCCTTGTGAAACCCGGTGACGATCCTTTGATCAATGTCTACCTGTGTACGTATGTTAACGAGCTATCGGACAAATTCCGAGACACTATATGGCCCCTCATAAGTTTCTGTGTAGAAAACCTCTTACCGTTCTTCGTGCATTTAGTATGCATAGGATATTCAGTGATTGGACTGACGGGTAATTCTCGTCGAGAGCAAAGTAATAAGTTGGAACAATACTTTTTAGACACACAATCACTGTATCAACTGAACAAAGCAATGCTAGTAGTGTGTTTCATCGTTCTGTTGTCATTGCTCTGTAAGATTATTGACATTTCATTAAGATTTGTGATTTCTAATGCACTTATCGATATACCGTATGACCATTTTATTGTTGTGAAAGACAGTTTATCAATTATAACTTACATCTTTTTTAGTCATAAATGTATGATATTTTACGTTTTCTGCGAAAGGTTTCGCACGGACATCAAGTTGATTTGTAAATCCTTACGACCAACATGCACCCGGAGAGCAACAGCCTTGGTTTCTTCTACAAGACGTTCTGGTCGGTTAGCAAACAATGAACACGGTGAATCATACCAGGAGGAGACGTGTCTAAACACTGAAGAAACCGACGGACTCTCACAGCCAGTTTAAATGAGTGAAATAAATTCAGAATTGAAGACGATAACGTCATTTAAGCTTTGGAATTATTTTGAATTGATTTACTTTGAAGAAAATTGCTGACGTTGATGTGTCTTATATCGCATCGTGGTTTGTAAACTAGCATTTGCAAGATCAATGTAAATTTGTGTTTATCTGTCGGATAATTTTGAATTGTCTGATGAGATATTTTGTGTATTGTATCTAGAAATTGCTACTTACTACATTATATTAGCGTTTATTGATGTTGTGCGATTAAGTGTGCGACGCACATATACATTATTAAACCGTTATCCTTGATGACAAGAAAATCATTCCTTATTCGGATTAGTGAAGCAACAATAGCTCTGACACTAAAAGAGACACGCTACATTATATTACAAAGATATCATAACTTCTCAAGAGACCACTAGGAAAACCGGCATGAACTATTTCACAGCAAATCAAAACCACTTTTAGAATGAGGTGGGGTATCAGATTGCTACTTTTGAACGATTGCATACAATAATATGACTTTATTTTCCCAATGTGACGTAATACTTTAAATTCGATATGTGTCGGCAAGAGAAAGGAACATATTGTATTCCAGAATAAAAATGACTGGCGAAAGTTTCCATAAATCGGATCAAGTCGTATCTTCCCAAATGGAATCAGAATACTTTAGATGCATGCGCTATATCAAACGTATTTGCATAACACAAGTAAAACATGATATCTTATGTGCATTTATGTATATTCTATGACGAGGGTTGAGTGATTTTTTTTTAAATTTGGTTCTTATAAATACCACTTTAAATTGCGACAATTACGAATTTTGTTTGGAAACATGTTTACCTCGCATACACAAAATCGTTTCCTATTTTAATTATATAGTATTGAATTAAACACATACCCTAACGTAAGTACATCGTCAATCTATTTAAGATGATTAGATTAAGAGTAATGGTAAATTGCAGTTTTACCCCCGCCCCTGTTTTACAGTAATAGTAACAAGGCCAGCGGCCTTTCATCATGTTTATGTTTAATGTTGTGTTGTATGGACCGCCATGTATTGTTTGGTCAATTAGTCCCTAGCATTTAATCAAAGACTAGCATCTTTTAACATTCATTTATTTCCTGATTTTTTTATGTTGCATTATTTCTTTGTTTATGAACATTTGTTTTTAAATTTGAAGACATAGAGAATAATAAGTTAGTGTTGATTATAGATCAGGTTTATCATGCGAGGCTTAGAACACAAAAAGCACGAGCCTTGGCCATAACACTAACCTATTATTCTATTTATCCCACTATTTATTCAGTAAACGTTTTTATTTCAACAAAATTAGTTTAACTGGATAATTTCGCTGGATTTATGACGTCATTTGGTCGAAAAAAATGACGTCATATTGTGCCGTGGTTTATAGAAGAAATTTAATCAATCGAATTCGCTGTAAAAGTGGGATAAAATAAAATTCAGTCATGGGATTTTAGTGTTGCATTTTGATGGCGGGTCGTTCCGTCCAATTTAAATGGCGGGTCTTCCGTCCCATTTTGATGGCGGGTCGTATTGTCCCATTTTGATGGCGGGTCGTTCCGTCCCATTTTAATCTGCCTATACAATGGACGCACTCCTCGTAATACAAATATATTTGAGTAATTATGTGACAATTTATAAGTTAAAATTGAGAGTTGAGGTATTCAATCCATCTTTAGTATATAAACATATAATATATATATAAACTCACATGAAACGGGTAACTCGGCGTTAGCCATCGTGACGATATTTACGTTGCGTTTCTCGCAAAGTTTCGCGCGTATACAATTACTTTTTCTCTACGCAGTATCACTTTTTTGCAAAATTCAATTACATTGTATAGTATATTTAAAAATTCGGCGGAGAAATCATTGGGACAATTGTCCTCGTTAGGCTTCATGAAGATTGGGTAATTAATAAAGCTTTTAGAGTGTTAACAAGCTTTTGACATATTTACCTTATTTTTAACTTTACTTGATAAAGTTTCGAGCTAGGCTGTGACAAATATTATCAATGTGTTGTATGAAGATTAGTCAATACATGACTTCAGAGTGTCTAAAAGCATTTTCTTTTTGACCTAGTGACGTATGTTTTACCGCTTGTAACAGAGTTTCGAAGTCGCCCAAGATATAAGAAGAAAAAAAGGCCTACAAAGTTTCTTGATAATTGGGAAATAAATGTTGCCGACGCACTTCAGACGGACGAAAGCGACGGCAAACAGGTGATCACAAAAGATTCCCATGAGGGTTGTGCGCAGGTTAGCTAAAAAGAAGTGACATTTTATTTTATCGTTTCTGTTCTGGTTCCAGTGTTGTGTTAAATATGCAATCTGTCACCTGAGTCGTATAACATAAATATGTTTAATGGTATTAACATTAGTGTTGAATGAACTTTGCGCACTTACAACCACGGAAAATTTGATTTATCAGATATCGTGATCACTTTTCTAGTCGGTATTTGTATGATTACCGGTCATACCATTTCCCAGATGTAAGCCAAATCTAATTTATTTCTCTTGGTTTATGTCAGGACAGAAGCTGTCCCATTAAATGATGATGACATATATTAACATTTTAGGCAAGACATTTTTAAACGGAAACTTAAACCATATTGTTTATTAAAAAAAATCCATAGATGCTCCCCAAAGAAAGCAGTACACAAATTTATGTTTGCTTGTATTTGCTTTTTTACATGATAAAAAAATCTATAGAAAAAATGATAAAACTAAGATATCGATGTTAAACGGAGATAATAAACACTTGATTTATGCAATTATTTAATATACGTAGTACTAGTAGGCAGC
>VMBQ01004211.1:7827-84196 GCA_007657795.1 Dreissena rostriformis | reverse complement strand
GTAGTAGTAGTAGTAGTAGTAGTAGTAGTAGTAGTAGTAGTAGTAGTAGTAGTAGTAGTAGTAGTAGTCGTAGTATTTTTATTCCATAATGTTCATACTTTTGATCGTGTCAAGTAAGAATGCTGTTAAAAGTGTGATTTATAATATTGAATCACACACGTGTTCATTTGTTTTGTAACGACCGAATGATTTTTTTCAAACGATGCGATGTTGTAACATATTTGCTTTGGCATCAGTAAAGTTGACAATTTCGTCACAAGCTGGTATTCGCGTTGCAGAACCACGTTCTTGTGTTCATATTTAACAATGAAAATATTTGATTTCAGTTAATGTGTGCGTTAATTTGTTTTCTATTAAAGCTTCTGACGAAAAGCATGCTAATCTGGTGGCGTATCTTGTTACAAATATATGAGCCTCGCTCTGGGATTTACCTGTACATTCAGCACAGGCTAATCAAGGGCGATACTATCCGCCTCAACTGGATTGTTTGCTAAGAAGAAACTTCCTTTGAACGAGCAAAACCATAACAGCGGAAACTGTCGTCCCTTATTAGCCTGTGTGGGCTGCGCAGGCTAATATGGGACGACCCTTTTCGCACACGAATCACATTTGGTTTTCCAAGCGCGAAGCTCAAATACACGTGGAAACTAAAACATCAAAAGCTGTCGTCTTATCTTGGTTAAAATATATGTGGAAACTAAAACATCAATGGCTGTCGTCTGACAGACTGTCTCGTTTTCTCCTGTCATAATCATCAAACTCGTTCTGCACAGTCATCACAGGCGCTGCTTTCAGTTCAAGAGGTTTCATGAGAAACTGGTTTTGGTCGTTATTTCCTAGACATAGTTTTTACTGTTCGACGCTCATAAACGATGACAACGTATTTATTTAGTCTTTATTTAGTTGAGTTATGTTTTTACATTTAATTAGTCAACCCATTTTAACAAACACAAAGGTTTACACGTTCTCAAGCACTAAATCGAATGCACACGTAAATTATATTTTATTGCATACTTTGATTTTATTAAATAGTTAAAAATAAAATACCCCGATAGGTATCCACGAGTTATTTTTACATATACTTTGTTATTATTTTGATTTGAAGATCGGTTTAATTTTTAGGTTCATTTTTTTATTTCCATTACGGAATCGGTATCATGTCGCAAATATTAAGGTTTTAAAAGTATCGCTAACTAAATTAATATTGTATGTGTATGGTACTGATGCACTTTGACTATATTTTGTTTACTTGTTTGCAAATGTTCAACGGCGTTTATCCGATGTTCCAATAAAAACGCGAAACTTGTTATTGATTGAATTATTTTATAATGGAATATACAAATTGTTGTAAATATTAGGTATGTAATATCTATCGTTAATATATAAATTGGTTTTACTCTACGAAGTTCATGTATATACACACTCATCCAAAGTAGAAATGGATGTCTGTTTAATTTATTACCCCTTATAACTTTATAAATTCTTTTAGTATTCAAACAATCCTTGTACGTCTTGTTTTCTCGTTGTTTATATACCACGCGTCTTTCGTCTTTCGTATTTTGTTATGAGCGCATGTCTATTTAACAATAAGTATGTGAACTTAGCAATTTAAAGAATTTCCTTAATGATTCAGGATTTTCGTGAAATGACTGTTTCACTAAGGGACTTCACAAAATGATTTCCCTTAAACGAATTCAGCTTTGATCACAACAGTTAACTGTTTAATAAAATGAATTCGACCTTAATTCAAACATTAATGTATTCAGTAACTTGTACATCTTTGAAAACCTGCACGTTTTTGCTTTTTTTTGTATCCACGTGGTGTATGCTATGTACGCAATATATATCACTTTCCTATTCTGAGATTGAAACAATCAGTGCAAAATTGATTTATTTTTCCTTCGATCGATCTTGTTCGTTTAATCTCTCGGTATGTATACCTGATTATACATATTTATTGCAGAAAATTCGTGTTTATTGTAGTTTTCAAGTTGACGTGTCCTTTAAACAATGTTATATAGAAGAAGCATGCATAAACATGTTACTTAATTTTTCACGGTACGTGTATCTTTCTATGGCCTTTCAACGATAGTTAGTAGTAGAAACATATATACAGATGTTACTCAATTATTCATGGTACAATTATCTTCAAATTATCGTCAGCGGACCTTAAACAACAAAACCACATGCAACTACACTAAATCGCACATCTAACGCAATTCTTATATTTTCCTCTATTTATTATCTGATTCAACGGATTTAGTCAAAATATACAATATGAAAAAAATATTCATTTGCAAATATCGCATAGAAATTTAATTGGAATTGGTCCATGACCTTATATCAGTTAACGATCAATATCACTAAAACATACAAGCATTAAAATGCCACAATCTAAAAATTGTACCTTATTTTTTGTGGAAATCACTGAACAGTTCAAATTACATGGCGTTACTATGAATTGTAAAACATACGTTGCGAGCATTCGTATTCGTATCTAGCGGGCAAATATCGGGGTCGATTTTTCATATCTCGCGCGGGTTATACCGAAACAAATGACATCCATATTCAGTGTTATGCAACGGTGATAAATACAATTAAGCCACACATCTACACAAAAATCGAAACTATTGATATTCAAATGCAGCACACAATTGGAATAATTAAAACATTGATTGCAACTTAAGCCGTAAAGTAGATAAGATTTTTAAACGATACTCTGAGATTAAAAAAGAGTCATCAAAACACAAACTTTAGTAAAAGAAACGCTTAACTCAATGGCAACTTAAATCGAGTGCTTATAACAATAAAATTACAATGATCTTCCATCCTTTAATGTACATTTATTTTAAACCACACTTTTTGTTTGGCAATATACAATACGTGTGTACCGAATAATGACTATTCTGACCAACGATGTACGAAATCGAATAACTGGTCTACTTATTTTATTCCTATCAAAAATTAAAATTATTGTGACCAACACACAATCCGAAAAACGTTTTGGATTCGTTCGATACTTTTAAAATATTTAAGTGTTACATATGTCACCACGTACGAATTTTCGTCCCTAAAATCGAGATAGTCTTGATTAATTAAACTGGTGTGTTTCGTCACAGAAATTACGTCACATGAGATACGTCATTAATTGCGTAATCAATTGAATGCGAATAAAAGTATGGAAAGCTGGTTTTGAAAAAATAAATTGTAAAGAAGAAAAAAAAAGATGATATTTTATATAAAAAAAAACGATAAGAAACGACAGAGCTCTAGCAATGTCGGCAGTGGGCCTATTATAGACATCATGCCAAGCTCTGCCGTGTGTTATTTTCTAAATAACTACTAAACTGTCACTTAATACTGATCGGTTATTGGTTTCTCAGTATCATGTATGTCAGCGCATGGCTCTGGCAATAAGTTGTATTATTTGTCTATTGAGACAATATTTTCCCATATCGGATGAATACCGATTAAATGGTAATCCATTTTGACATAATGATGGCTGGGCCGATTTAAAAAATGGTTCTGGTAAATCGAAAAACATAGTTGTCATGAAGTTGGGAAGTTTTTGTTCAATTACTTTAATGAAATATTGTGAACACTTTGAAAGGCACTTTTTAATAATTGTGACACTTTTTCAGGAAATGTATTGTTTTTATATCTCGGCCGAGTAACAAAATAACGTTATTACGTCATCATTCCAGCGAAATTTTCTAGTTGAGTTCTTTTTAAATGTAAATTTAAAATGCAAAAAGGCATTACATGAAAATATCATTCGTGATTTTTTGGTAGATTATCACTTTTGATCCACTCTGGATCATAGAGTATAACTATTTTCACTCGGGCCTAACCACTTCAGAAAATTTATTTGTGAATATTAATTTCTCTTAGTTAAGTTAAACTTGATTATGTCCCGAGACCAACCCATATCTTAAGTATTAAGATATGCTTGTCTAAACGGACTTGTTATTGGCACCGTTTAAACAGGGTGTTTGGTTTAATAGAAAACACTGCAGTGTTGTTAATTGTTGTACCACATTTTAACGGTTAAATTAAAACATCTCATGTTTTATCTTGCTCTTGCTTTAGTCTCTATTTCAAATTTGAACTTATTTCACAGTGAATATTTACGAGATAACATTAAGTTAATACATCAGCGTTATTCACCATATGTATACATTCCTTTCACATCAACGTTTCTAATATAAAACTCTGTTTGAGAAATTTTACAATAACCTTACGTATTTTCTACAAATTAAACACATTCTCAATTTGATGTCAGTGTTTATGATAACGCTGGGAATAAGATAGGTAGCCTAAATTTACTTTGCAGTAAACCATGCTGTAATGTGTATTAAATTATTTATATTGGTACACATATTAATTACGTGTCAATTATTCAGTAACAAAATGCGTTAATAGCAAAAAAAAATAATGAAACGTTCCAAAATGAAGCTTAAAATGAGAATGTTTCGTTGACGCTTACACTGATTGGTAATCCTGTATTATTTAAAATGGAAACAATGTTCATCTTATGCGTGTTATTGTAAACGCGTCGAATTTTATATGAGAACTTACAACGATGTACGTGATGCACGTTAAATACATATATCAATTGTAGGCGAAGGTCACTACTATGCATATCTCATCACATGCATAATACGATAATACATGTTTTAGCCATAATGCCTTGCTGTTTATACAAATTATGATTATTAACACGTTGGAACTCATGGGGGAAAAAAAAGCGTTATTAGTGTCACGTTGCTGCTATGTACATTTTTCAAGATTCGGTGTCTACATAACAATAAAATAAACTGTCCTAAAGACAGCACAAAATATCATGCATCACATGTACGTGTAGATATTTAACTCAAGGCCAAATACTGTCAAATCAAAACAACAGAATATTCGTGAAACAAACAAACATAAAAACATATGTATATAGGTCTTCAAATATAGTTTACATATTGTGTGTAGTTTACAATATTTTTTTATGCAAATACCAAATCTTTGACTTTCCTGGGGAGGTAGTCTAAGCTTATGCAAACTGATGCACGTATGATGCTGTGTCATCGTATATGTATAATTGTATCAACTATTATAACGTTTATCTTATTTAGTGAGTACAATTTATTCCGCCTTAGTGTTTTGAATCCATATGCACAGGACTTTAAACACGAAGGCGATAGCCCGAATGGTTTGTGAACGACTGAAAGTTGGTTATTACGTAATATCCAACACTAAGCCATTAATTAGTTATAAACTTCAAAGAAGTGTTATTCGTGTATATACTTCTTAAATATTAAGCCCGCCCTTTTGTTCTACGAAAAAACATAAAACTATGCATTTTCTTGACGTCAACATAACAAAACAATTCAAAATAACGTCGAATTCATTCATAAACATTAAGTGATTGATCAATCTTACGTCGTATGTTGAATACTGCAATGATAGTATATTAACAAATGAATATTAGATGCACAATTCGCTTAACGTTAAATTTGGCTGAACTGCGAAGAATCATTTGTATCATTAATATGTCTTACTGCGAGGTGTAATGCAAATATTATTTGTTGGTCAGGTTTGCTAGACCAAGCTCGTTTTATTTACTAAACAATTTCTGGGAACACTTTCAAAACATTAGGCTCTTGCTTCTTTGTCTATATAATAAAATAGAAAAACTTGTGGTATAATAGAATGTCAACACTAGAAATGCACTATACATTTGCAAAGCAAAAACAAAAAGTATCTACCAAAATACAGTGTGCAAACAATTTCTTTCTTAGCGTTTAACAGGTGTGCAATTGTATAGCTTCTAGCTAATGTTTCGTATATACATGGACTACGTGTGGCGTTTTGTGTTATAATAGTTAACAGGTAATATGCATTTAACATTTAATATGGTACTTTGTTGTTCAATGATTTTTTTTATATGTTCTTGCATTAATTCGGATTTTGGTTCGATTTTGACGGATACACTACATACACTACATACTAGATGTAATAATAATCAATAAATAATTTTTTTATGAACATGCATTTAAATATGGATGACCAGTTTATTATGCTCCTAAATAGCATTGATGACGTCAAAACTGAACAACTAAATAACACACGCACACTGGCAAGACAATCGGATAGTAACATGTTGCTTTTTTATATATACATGTATGTGGATGTGATAATAAAAATGCAATGTAATGAAATCGTTAATTTGAACCCGATCATGCTGTCGTTTTCATAAATTCCAACAAGTAATTCACTTCTGTCTACATTGAAGTAGACCACTCGAGGGCAGCCACCAACACCGACGGTTGCTAGATTGTCTTGCCATCTGTGTCTACTTGACTTACCGATGTATAACAAAAGACAAACACGTGCCCTCTGGCTGCAAAGTGTATGTTACATTTGAACAAGAAATATATACATGCATCATCCTGGAGTGTGTGGGTGACTGCTCCATCCATGGTCATGGTGACAAGCCTGCCCATATCAGTATCGGTAAGATAGATCCTCTTTCCATGAGAGCGTACTGCAACTCCTACAACTGTACAAGATATATAACGTATACAAACTGCAATGATGATTATTGCGCTGATATGAGTTCACTGTGCATATCATTGCGTAAATCACCCCATTGTGACATAATAACTTAACATTGATGACAAGATGTTCAAATTGCAAAGGTATTATGTATTGCTTTTCCGCTTTGATTTAATAAAACATTTAGCATTTATTGACAACATTATCAATTCACCAGTACATTAATATATGATTGCATCAGTTAATCCATTCATATCCATAACATATATTGTACATAATTGTTTCTTTATGGTAGTATAATGTGAAATACGTGCGTATCGATGTTAATACATAAGCATACACATTTTGATCATTAAAAAATCATGTATGGGTATTTATATGTTTTTGTTTCAATTATTACAAACACCCATGTTTTTAATAAACAGGTTTATGTCCCTTAGCGACATTATTTGTTGTGGTTTCACAATCGTACGACAACCGTATGTCCTTTTCATAACATAATGCAGGCTAAATATTTTGGCAGGGCAGTTATAGTACACTTTGCCAGCGGGAGATATTGAACATTTGTACCAACCATAGATCTATACGTATTCAAAACAATGTTTACATCGTTTATCAAAATGTAAGAAGTCGGGGTATATTGTAAACGAAGTATCTACAAACTACTAGAAACAAGTGTAGGAAAATCAAACTCTGGATGCATTATCAGGAGAGCAATACTTTTTAACCTTCACTAGCCCTGTACAGAAGACATGTGGCAAATTGTCTTTACGATTAAAGGCCAATCATGAACATAAAACACAGACATATAACATAAAATAATGATTAACAGTCGGGTCACCGCTTTAGGACGGGCTATGCACAGCATTTGGGCTTTAAAACGGTTGATGGGTAGACCAACACACAATCGTAAATACACATCAACATACAAGCATAGCAAATCAATTTCCAAAACATTACAGGACAATAGTGCAATTAAATTGTTATCTAATTAACCAATGGTTAAGAGAAAGGAAAGCAAATAATGACATCTTTGTGAAGCATAAATATATGAAATAAATATGTGTCAGCGATTTGTTTTGCCAAATTGCGAAAAGGAGAGGTACCGTACTGATTGAGAAACATTAGCGCGAAACACCCCTGAAATTGGAAACATTCGAGTCGTGAAATCGTCTGATTGGATATTATGGGTTTGTTCAATCGCTTAGTATTAATTTCACAAACGAATTATAATATTCATTCGCATGGCTTTTGGCTTCAAACGTCCCTTTTCAGTGCTCATTTTATTTATTCACTTGCAGATAATGCACTCATGGAACGAAATTGACGCAATTATCGTTGCTTTGGGGAGTTATTATTACGGCTATTTTGAATTTTGTAGTTTTTCCTCAATTGGGAAAGTACTTAATAAAAATGGTAAAAAAGCACTGTGAGAATATGGCGGTTTAAAAATGATTGACATAGAAAGCTTTGTTGATGGTCTCAAAGCTTCTTGGGTTAAACGATATATACACCAACTTGAATCCAAAATAACAAAATTATACAGTACTTTTCTGGAAAGCTATGGAAAATATTTTATTTAAAAAAATCACATTGAACCTGACGATACAGACAGTCTTAAAATGCGTTCATTGTTCTTAAAAGACATTTTAAAGGTGTGGAATAATGTCAAGGCTTAAAATAACATCACAACTATCGGAAAAGAATTAATTTGGAACAACTATTTTTTTATACAAAGGATGGCATATTACAGGAGTCAATCATGTGGAACGAATATACGACTATAGATTGAGGCAATTTAATAATTTTAAGCAATTACAAAACTTGTACGGATTAAATAAAAGTGTTTTTCTGACAAACTATAGTCTCATAAACTGTATGCCACTAGATTGAAAAAAAAGCAGAAACTGAAAACATAAGTTAAAAACCACCAGAAAATGTACTTTCATTAATTACAGAGTCAACTAAAATCTTCAAATTAGTATACCACACAGTCGTCCTTACGAAGAAAATCAATCCAATCAAGGCAGTTACAAAATGGGAATTATTTTTGATTAAGAATTTGAAACGAATAAACTGTTTACTCAACCGTTAAGACTGACCAATGACACCAAACTAAGAACTTTTGAGTATAAATATATTATGCAAATTATTCCTAACAATAGTTATTTACTGCAGTGGGGTTTGACAACATTCAAATGTGTGTGACTTTTGCAGCATGTCAGTAGATTCAAACATTCATATGTTTTGGGAAGGTCTTATAATTCAACAGTTTTTTTAACAGTGTAAAAGTGTATATCGAACAAACTTGTATCAGAACACCGTTCCCAATATTTATCATTTTAACACGTATCTTCAGAATAGGATAAATTTGAGGAGGTAATTGCTTTCAATAAAGATCAAATAGAAACTTTTAGAACAATTTGGAACAGTTTTTAACATAATTTCTTTAGTCAGAACATGCATTTGTATGCTTTGATCTATTTGTCGAACCGTATTTAAGTATGTGTATTGCTTGTTACTGTCTCGTTTATTAATTTCGACAGATATGTTTATCGCATTTTGTTTTCTATTTTTGTTATGGCTATGTCTAAATGTGTGTAATTGTATCGTCATTTGATGAATAAATATACTTTTATAAAACCAATTCACTGTGAGAATACTCTTAATCGCTTCCTGTTCAAGAGATCCAGAACATAAAAGCATGTAGTACACATTTCTTATCAACGCAAATAATTCCAGCCAGAAATAACAATACATATACATACTCCTTCTATTAATATAAGCAGCGGGAAGCGTGTATTTAATTTACAATTTTAATAGCACACACACTGACTTTGACCCAATACATAGTGTAAGCTTCATGTAAGTTACCTGTGTACTTTGTAGACTTATCCTCGTATATCTTCTTTACTAGGCGCCCATCTATTGCATACTGGAGCAACGCAGTGCCTGAAGTTACAAACATGTCGCCTTTGTGATGTACATGTACTATCCCGTAACATAAATGATTTTTTTTTTACCGTAATAATCTTTCCATTGTCCACTCGTAGGAAATGAATCTTGTTAATAGAATAATTGTCGCAAACAGTCACCGCGACGTCATCGGGGGGAAATGTTACACATATACCACGGATTCGTTTTTAGCTTTTTCTTGCACTATAACGTGGTAGTCCTGATCGAGGAGTTTCACACACTGATTGGGTATGTCAGCAAAGGCGAGATTCCCGTTGGACATCTCACGTATTTCGGTTATAAAGCAATTGTACCAATCAGGCTTAGTTTCAATATTGTATTGTTACTTCTCCTGAATTCTTATGGCCTTGTTTGAATCAACATATTGATGCAACACATCAGCAACGCGTTTGGTAAATTTCCCGAGATCTGTGCAAACTGCGATAAACTGTTCCAAGTCATTGTTGTGCTTAAATTCAATGTCTGCATTCGTGGTTACTTTTCGAAGAAATAACTCTGCCGAAGCAATTTGGTCATGATACATTCTATGCAAAATAAACGATTGCTCAGGAGATATTATGCCATAAGTATTATGAACTTTAAGCTTTGAAATAAATGTCTCACATTGTGTGCGTTCATTTGCCAATNTGTAACAAATCAATGCTAGTGCAACAATGGCGATGATATGGGTTAGCATGCCCGTTATATAATTACATTCAGATGATACTAATTCTGCTGATGATTATGAAAGATATAAAGGATATGGTCGCGGTGGTGATATACGGAGCATCATCATCAACATCACCATCATGATATTCTTCATGATAATCAACAATATCTTGCTGATTACTGTGCTGTCGAAGTTATTATTAGAGACTGTGATAATCAGGATGCTGATGATTTATAAACTGTCGGTATTCAAGATAAAGTGTATACTATTAAAGAGCATAACATTAACTAATGGTGCGGATCCAGATGATGATGTCGATGATGATGATACAAATAATGGTAATGATGACAATGATGAAGTTATTGATCTTGCCGATGTAGATTAACCATAAACAGATAACTGAACATGAGGATTGTACAAATATGTAAAAAAAATAAATAGAATAATTAGTAATTGCGATTATTTGATACCAAGGCATAGTGCATGTCGCTCAGTTTTTTTTTTTTTTTTAATCTGTTTAAAAAAAGAGGAGAAGTGTCATTTCGACAATTTGTGAACAAGTCCATTCAAAGGAAGGCGTATCAAATAATTAAGTTATTTGCATATCCGAAAACGCCCGTTAAAATAGTTGTGCAAAACATATTTCTTTCACATTGCATGGGCTATGTCCTATATATTAAACTGTTTTTATGTTTGGCCTAACAGTAATTTTATGACTCACCTGTGGTTGTTATGAAATAGACATAACTGACAGAGCAGCATTTCATGATCTTCGCAGAACATCGTCAGTTTCTGAGCAGGTTGTTTCTCACATAATTCCAGAGTATCATCAAGTGTATTGGTAAAAAGCCAGTTGTCACATCCCCGTTTCGCAGTTAATGAATGATCCTTGAGAAACTTAGTGTGTGTTCATATTTTGAACATTTCTGACAATGAAACAGTCCTTCTTTATGTAGGCCATCATCCTCGCAGAGTGAACAACACACGTCGTAAACAACGTATGTACCTTTGTGCTGCGACCTTTCCAACGTGGACGCCATGTTTTGTATGAACCTACTCTCGATTGCCCTTTGTCCGGGACTTGTACTGCTTTAGCGTTTATCTTGTTCGAAAGGTAATCTACGCTTATGTCTGACATATTGTGTCGTTTCGTGTTCACAGGGTGTTCTATCATAGTTTATTTCTGTATCATTTTCAGAATAAATATTGACACGAAATCTGGTGAAAACCTATTGTGTACTTGTATTAATTATTAAGTTGTATAATTCTAATACACATACGTTCCTCCAATAACAGAAATGCATGTATCTAATGATTTATCATGCGAAACATATCGTCTGTGGTATATCATTTAATACTATGATATAACATTAACATGACGTTTTTCTTATTAAATGAGACAAAACTATTAAGCAATACAACATATTAATAAAAAGGTAAGAACTCGGCAACGGTGGGCTTATAGTGTATAATGGCACAACTCACAGTTAAGTAATGCCGCTCGGGCAATTACTAATCAGGTGTGTCATTATGTACAGCTTCAACACCGTCGCTGTGTATTTATCAGTAAAACATGTATAATTCTACTAGTAATATTTAAGTTTATCGAGTTAGCAAACAAACAGTTTGATTTGGCCTATACATGCATACTACTTACTTGTTATTAACGAGATAACCGACCTGACAGAGCTGCTTTTTATCATCTTCACTGAACATCGACAGTTTATCCTTAGCGTATTCCTCACATAACTCCAGAGTAGCATCCACTGTTTTGGAAACAGGCCAGCTGACGCATTGGCTTTTCGCCGAAACTGAATGAATTCAAGACAAGACAAAAGTTTATTTTGTAAATAAAGGCCACCGGCCCAAAATACAGCATATATAAGTAACAGCATGNTTCTGATATAGAGTTCAATTGTGATTGTAGCTCGATCGCGGTATCGGCGCAACTCGCAACGTCATCGGCAAAAAGAATGCAAATAATGTCTGAAATATCTTCGGTGATAAAAATACCCCTATGACCTTTAGATTTTAGAAAGGTAGACAACTCGTTCATGTATAAATTAAAAATTATAGTGCTGGTTACGTCCCCTTGCCTAGTGCCGATGTTACAATTGAAGTTTTGCGTGACATTTTTATCATTTACCCGTACACATCCGCGTAGATTTGAATACATCGATTTTAATACTTGAAAAAGCTTCCCCTTGACCCCATTTTTACACATAGTTGTAAATAGTTTATGAATAATCAAACTATCAAATGCTTTTTGGAAGTCTACGTATAGAACATAAAACCTACCACCAGGTTTACACGTATATTTTTGGACCATGCTTTGAAGAGTAAATAAATTATCAATGGTTGAATATCCCTTGCGAAAACCGGCTTGTGCTTCTTCTATTTTATTGTTAAAATCTGCCCATTTGCATAATCTGTTGTATACGATATTGGAGAATATTTTATACATTACATTAATTAATGATATACCTCTATAATTAGAGGGGTCATCTGTAGCGCCTGACTTATATATCGGCACAATTATACTATCCCGCCAGATATTTGGAAAATGCCCTGTATTTAGAATCTTATTAAATAAATCTCGAAGTAAAGGACTTATCATATGCATCGTACTTTTATAAAATTCTGCCCCAAGGCCATCGGTCCCTTGCGATTTTCCATCTTTGAGTTTTGAAATACTTTTTATTATTTCTTCGTTCGTGATTTCTGAGTTTAAAATTTGATCTTGATCATCTTCAGTTTCGTTAACCTCTAGCTGTATATCAATTAGACTTGGTTGATTTTCTTTACAAAGAAGGCCTTTAAAATAATCGTACCATGCAAATGGATCTATATTACAAGAATCTTTGTTTTTCGTCTTATGACTACCTTTTATTAATTTCCAGAACAAATTTGGTTTAGTACGCGATAAAACCAATTCGTTTCTTTTCGTCGTTTGATACGCTTGTTTTTTGTCCGAGCACATATTTTTAAACCCTCTACGGAGTGATATATAGTATTGATAATCCGATGCATCATTACTTAAACGGAATCTTCGTAATGCTGCGTACTTCGTTTGTTTAGCTGCGTTGCATTCTCTATCCCACCACGGTTGATTTAATGAATTGTCATTTTTATTAAGATAGTGTGTTTTATAATTAGCCTTCATATCGGATGCAGCGTATTTGTACAAATTTAAAATTTTATCGATCGCTTCGTCAATATCCGTGCACGCGATTGCTTCAAATATTTGCGCATGCTGAATGTTAAAACTGTTTTCAAATACTCTCATGAAATTTTGCTTGTGCGCGTCTTTCCATTTATACTTTTCTATTTTTGGTAAGTGTTCGCTACCGTTATTAAAGTAATGTTGATTGCCGCAATTAGCACGAATAATTTTCTTTTTCCCCAAAACTATTTTAGAACTAATAGGCAAATGATCAGACTCATCCCTAATCTCCACACAAAAATAAGTAATATGAGAAAATAGCTCAGTGGATACAACATGGTAGTCAACAACACTAGCGCCATTATTTGTAAGACATGTAAAATTTCCTAAAAAATCATCGTAGCTACGCCCATTTAAAATATGCATACCTTGCGTACAACACAGTTCAACGAGTGTT
Organism: Dreissena rostriformis; assembly: GCA_007657795.1. Taxonomy (NCBI): domain Eukaryota; kingdom Metazoa; phylum Mollusca; class Bivalvia; order Myida; family Dreissenidae; genus Dreissena; species Dreissena rostriformis. The sequence goes on along the minus strand of VMBQ01004211.1, from coordinate 70,405 downwards.
TTCCCAAAATTGTTATATCGTTCTGAGTCTTTGTTATTACGTGGGCGATCAAAGGGATCCGTGTTATAATCAACCTCTATGTTAAAAATGTTATCCACATTATCATCAGGTATATAATCTAATAATTTTTTTGTGCGTGCGTTTAAATCTCCTGCTAGGTATATACATGCATCAGCATAAAGTACTCTTAAAGAAGAAATATTAGAGTCAATAATAGTGATACCATTATTCTCATTCATTCGCTCATAAATTGGTGAACCTTCTGGCGATACATAGGCTATATATAATATGATATCTTTTAAAGAGCTATACATAGAACTTTTGATATACAGAACAATACAATCCTGATAGTTATGACATATTTGTGAAATGAAACCTTCTTTTAACAGATCGTTTTTTACATACGCGGCTATTCCACCACTATTACGCCATGCATTAGTTACTTTTGTTCTCACATAGTCAAAACATGTATAATTTGCTAATAAATCACAAAATTCATTGTTTTTCTCACCCCATGTCTCTAATAAACCTATGATATCAAATGAAAGTAAATAATTTACAAAGTCACAATTATTTACAAGTTTCCTTAGACCACACACATTCCATGTTATAATGGTAATGTTTTCTGTTGGGCCTTGACCTCGATCCTATTCCACCCCGCCTGTTGCCCCAGCTTCGCTTTCGTCATCGGATCGTTCCGCCTCACTGCCCTCGCGATAATCCCCTCTCACCACATTCCGCTGGCTATTGTTCGTGCGTGTATGTTGTCTTCCACGGGTATTTCCAATTTTAGTAATTTCGCCGGTCAAGTCGTCGTACTGGTACACCTCGTTATCAATAAATAGCTTGTCAAAGCGCAATGAAGCGTATTGTCCTTGACTTCGCGCTTGAACTAACCGCTTTCCCAGTTCACGCCTGTGTAGTTGCACTCGCTCAGTGAAATCCTCGCGTACGGAAAATTGAGAATTCCTGTCCAAAACTTCCCTTGATTTTTTGAGTATGGTCTCACGGTCTTTGTAGCGAGAAAATTTAGCGACAATCTGGGGTTTTTCAGAATTTTTATTACCCACTCTGTGCGCTCTTTCTATTTCGACGTGCTCAAGATCGGGCAAACCAAGTGTGTCATTGATGAAATGTCGTACCTTCAGTTCCGTTTCCTCCCACTTCTCCCCGCTTGTTCCCGGGATCCCGAGAAAACGCAAATTATTCCGCCGCGAATGACCCTCTAAACTGTCAATTTTCGAACAAAGGCTATGAATTTGTTTCTTCATTTCTTGATTTTCCTGTTTGAGCGATTCATTTTCTGTTTTTAACAAATTTACTGTGTTACTTATGTCATCAACTTTCGAGTTTATCGTTGACAAATCAGCGTGCACTTCGGCTTTCATTTCTCTGAGAAAACACATTACCTCATTGTCCTGGTTAGATCGGCTTGTGTTTATATGAGCGTCCCGTGCACTCGCGGGCGTTGCAGTCGTCTCCGTAGCTCTCGCTGCTGTTTCAACGAACGATAAAGTCCGTTGTTTTTGTGTACGCGGCGGTCCAGGATTCGTCTCCACATCCCCATCCAGTAACATCAACATAGACAGGAAAACAGCTAGACGCAAACAGACACTTACACTCCTTTTACTCACACACAGTGTACACAATCTACTTCTTGTCTTATTTGGCATCACAAATAATCCAATTCGCATCCTAAAGCACAGTATCGATAGCCATTTTTGAAATTATTGAAACTTTTCGAGAGCGCAATTTTCACGTGCAGCCATTAACAAGGGACACAACTCATGAATCTGGGTTTTATTTTTGTTTATTAGAACACACTCGTTGCAGAAAGTGTTTGAACATTCCTTACTATTAACCAATCCTTCTTTTATATACCTCGCAAACAGAAAAGCACACGTCGTATAGTACGTCCGATCTTTTATTATGCAATGTTTCAAAGTTCGCAGCCATTTTCAGATATCTGTATAGACATACTTTCGATTTACCTATCTTCAAACCGCCAACTGAGTCATCGTTTATAATGTGTCTATACAGAGTTGTAGAGCCTGCGTTTAAGCCGAAAATGTATGCAATTTTGTTAAAATAATTGTCTTTTACTTTTGTGTAATGTTATTTGTGTTGTTAAATAGAATAAAACTTTGACTAAAAAATATATATTTCTGTATTAAGATATAGCTATACCAATGTAAATATGATACACTTATTTAGATGGACGCCAATTATCAAAAAACTAATAAAATGTCGTCCCGTAGTGAGATCACTCTACATACGTAATCTGCTATTCTGACACATACGCTTTGCGGACATATATGTATTAATCCACTTGGACATTTGTTAATAAAGGTACGGAATACTGCATCTCAACGCAGTTGTTCTGTGTTCATGAGTCATTTCATTTTTTAATTAGAGGCGTCTTAAAAGACGCTCAAACAACAGCAAACAAACATGCTTAGTTGTTTTTGTGTAAAAGCATAAAGCGCTTTTTAAATATTGTATCATGCCATTTTTGTCAGTAATGCGTTGAGTGTCAAAGGGTTCTTATAATCATTTATTAAAGAAATACAATAGAACAACGCAGTAATAATGTGCTATAAAATAAATTAAACATTTAAAAAACCATAACTGGTCAGAAACTCCCTAAGCGAATTAGGTTTACAAATATTTTAATGCAAGAAGATTAAATATTAAAAAAAACTGTAATTTTAAGGTGATCGGAATAATCCTTTAATAACTTGCGTGGACTGATATCTACGATGGAAACGTTTTGAAAAAAAATGTAAATTAACTACACATTTCAAGAATTGCTGAATGTTGTTATTACAATTATTGATAAGTTAACATTATTAGTTTCAGCAGATACCGGATGTTAGCACGTGTATAAATGTATATTAGAAACTGTGCAAACATTGATTATTATACTGTTAATCGCATAATGTATGAACATATCGTACGAGGGTCTTTTGAAAAAAGCTACTATAAAGCCATTCACATTGCCATCTTTGTTAATGGGTGCTGCGTAATATTGTGGCAAATATTGAATCAACATACGCGGATTGAATTTTCTCAACAAACATGCAGTTACTTTTTTACCATTGATTAATAAAACAACGAGTGATTTAAAAAAAGGTATGTCAATTAGTAACCATAGTGATTAATATATGAAGTTAGGAATACAAACAAACCCGAGTAGAAATACTTAAATTGATTGGATTTACTTAATGACGAATACAATAATGTAAGTATCTAGCAAGAATGTTGTTTATGATATAAAGAAGTGAAACTCCAGAAGCTGTAGCAGTATTGCATTTCTATCATACACACCTTGGTTGTCCTTTATTTATGGCAAGGAACCAATTGTCAACACTGTACAGTACGGCGCATAACGAAACAACATATACACATAGTAGAATAAAGCTGTGGTCACCGCCTTGGAACGGTCAATGCTAAGCACTGGGGGTTAAAACCTGTTATAGAGCGCTCAACCTCACACTTGGGCCAGCAATAGTCATGAAACATATAAGTGTAAATAAAGTTTAACCTCATAGCCTTGCAACTCAAATTAAACAGTAATAAAATGAAATTAAAACGCATTCAATTTAATAACTATTCAATTACCAAATAGTAGGAAGGAAACCAGAGCAACAGATTTACAACTTTTTGAGGCACGATGCAATGAAATTACGAACATGCATCAACTACATCCCTTCATTTTACAAAAAGATTTAGGAATAAAGCGTCATATAGTTAATATTTCAGATCATCGTCGTGCACCTACAGGAAGAAGCAGTTATATTGGGTGTAAAAGATCCAAATAACATACTTGATATGATAGACTCAGATACAAAATTATGTTTATAAAGCAACAATCACACGTTCCAGTTTCCAACTCTTTTAACGAGTACTAACATTTATTCGTGGAATAACATCCGATGATATTAAATCAAACGCGTGTCAACCGATACGCAGAGGGTCACAGTGTGAGCGATCGAATATTTGTGTTTACTGGGTCATCTATGTGCAATTGGTGTTTACCAAAGTGATACATATTCTGGTTTCAAAATGTTTTTCTCTTTAAAATAACATATTGTCGCACATGTCGCGCTTTAAGGTCTATCATATGATCGGACAACTGCACACATATAGTCTAAACAATGTTAATGCTGCTTATTAGCTCTCGGTGCTTAGCCCGGTTATTATCTAACACTCCATTGTCAAATGATCTTCTATCTTCGAGTTAAGAATGTTTTTAAGGTGTTAGTTTCTTTCTTTCAAGTGTTATAATGTTTGCTTCCAATTGTTAACGTTCAGTGATTGATCGATTCGACGTCATATGTGTTGATACATATTGATAAACACTAGTATGTTAAAAAATGCAAAATAGATGCGCCATTAAATAAACGTTGAAATTTGTCTGAACTTAGAAATCACAGTTGTATTACTAATGTGTTTTAACTGCGCTAAGTAATAAAAAAACATTATCTGTTGGTCATGTTTGCTTAATGGCGCTTACAAACATTTGCAATTTACTTAACAATTTACACTTTCCAATGTTAACACGTATGCCAGGACTCGATTTATTCTCTTGTAACATTTCAACGCATAAGTATATTTAATATAAACGTATACTTGTAGATGACATAATATTACAATATCAGTAATTATGTGAAGCTAACTTGAGAAACTTCTATTTGGTTATTTCTGTTTATATTTGATGTTGTAGGTAAAAAAAAATCATTGCAATCTTTCTCCACTACGAACTTCATTCATAAAATACATGTTCGTTACCGGGAACGATATATTCAGAAGGTTTGTCATATTCGTGTTAAATGTACATTCACATTGACGTTAACAGTCTGTTAATATGATGAAACAAATATGAATATGATTGTACCAATTGTGCCCAAATATAATACTACACTATCCGTTGTTATAACTTATGTTTTCCATTGTATATGTTTGTACATTTATCTACAAATTTGAGAAACGCCTATTGTTTAGATCTCTTAATTTGATGTCAGTTGTAAAAATACACTGTAAACGTTCGCAATTAAAAGAACAAATGAATAACATACAATTCGTTGCAGTGCAATATGCTGTACTAGTATTCGAAATATGTGTGATTACAATGATTATATACCTGTGTTTTTCTCTGTATGTAAAAACTTAAATAGTGCGTTAACATAATCATTTTGTCCGTTTGAAAATAAAACGTATAATTAGACTTAAATGTGTACACTCGCATTATATTCATTGTATATGTAATGCGTTCAATGCATGATACACATTAACAACGTGATAAACATATCAAACATGTCTCAATTGTAAACGAAGGCCATAACTATGAATCACCCATATGCAGAATACGATACTATTTATGTAATAACCATAACTTGGCTCCTTATACAAAATATGATTACAAACACTTCGGAACGCATGAAGTAAAAAAAAGTACAGCTCTATTAGTATCGCCTTAATTATATTTAGAATAAGTCAAGATATTCTGTCCAGATAATAATAAAATAAAATGTCTTTCATATAACACAACATATCAATATTCATAAATCACATGTACATGTAGATACATAGATTCGTATCACATGTTTTCGAAAAACAAAATAACAGAATATATGTGACAAGAGCAGACATAAAATACACATTAACATAGAATGTAAATACATTGTTCATGTACAAATTGTGTGTAGTGAACAATAATGTTTTGAAAAGACCTAATGGCAATACAGGTAATCATTTAAAGTTTGGAGTTCTAATTCTAAAGAATTCAAGGCGATAGCACGAATGGTTTGATTACAAACCGTTGGTTAATACCACCATTGCCAACTCTTTGCCATTAATTATTTCGAATCTGCAACGAATTTATATGTTATTCGTCTTTATAAGAGCAAAAGTATTTCGATGTTTAGTCCGCCGTTTAAAAAAACACATACTCGCATGACGTTTTCGTAACATCAACACAAGAAAACAATTCATTAACATTGAGTGATTGCTCGATGTGAAATCATATGTGTTTATATATATTGGAAAATAGTTTATTAATAAATGCAAAGTAGACGTTACAATTTGGCTGAACTTAGATATAACATTTGTATTACTAATTAGTTTTTACTGCGCTGAGTATTGAAAACATTATCTGTTTATCAAGTTCACTAGGTCGCGATTTTAAACGCATGCAATTAACTACACAATTCATTGTAATTTCCGGAACAAATGTCAAAACATCAGACTCCGTAAATGGATTGTAGCAGAATATAACACACTAACTTTCCTTGTTTGTTTATAGAAAACAATACTGTATGGTCGTGGTACAATACAATTTCAAGATAGGAAATTAAAACGACAGCACAAATTACATTGAAATTTGCAAATTAGCATAATTAACTTGTATGCACTATGTATGGCCATAGCGTAGTCCAATTATATATACCAATTTATCGCATGATCACAGGAAGCGGTTTACAGGTGTGAAACTGTGTAGCTTCTTGCCAATGTTTTTTTCATACATGAAATTAATTTGGCGTTTTGTGTTATAATTGTTGACAGTCAATTTGTATTTAACCTTTTAATTCTGTACTTGATTTTTAAATAAATTTTGTTTATATGTTAGTTCGATTCATTTGGGTTCAGTCCGAAATTAACAGATACACTAAGTAGTATTTAAGAGGTTTTCATAAATCGCATACGCGACATGAAGCATTTTTTTATAAATAATCAAAACATGTTTTTATATGAATATGATTTTAAATATGGATAACCAGTTTGTAATGCTTCTTAACATTATTAATATCAATACGACGTCAAAACTGTACAACTGAATAACAGGCATACTGACCATTGGATAGTAACATGTAAATAAGTTCAATAAAAAGCATTAATTATATATTGAAGTGATAACACAAATATCATAATCCAATCCGATCAGTAAAATTTGACATCTATCAAAAGAAGTCACAAAATTGTTGTTTTGAACTACGTCATGATGTCGTTTTCATACATTCCAAAACGTAACTTGCTTTTGTCTACATTGTAGTAGACACAGCTTGGGTAGTCACCAACATAAACTGTGGCTATGAGTTTCTTGCCGTCTGTGTCTACTTGAATTACACATTTATAACCAAAGACAAAAAACATGTCCTGTTGCTGCCACGTGTATGTTACATGTTATGTAACCATGTTTGAATTCGTTATCCTTAAGCGGGGCTGTGACTGCTCCATCCATTGTCAGGCTGACAAGCCTGCCCTTATCGATGTCGGTCAGATAGATCTATTTCCCACCAGGGCTTACTGCAACTCCCATAACTGAACAAGACATAACACGTAAACAAAATGCTAGATGTTAAATAGGGAGTCATACATTCGCAGTATTTATCATTGCGTTAATCACGTCATAATATAAATGGGTTTTATAATATATTAACCCTTTAAAAGTTTGACTCTACGTAACATTATATAAATGGTGAGTTTCAAGCTGGCGAGTTAACAAGTTACTTAATTCTAAGATGAGCAACACATTAAAGTCCGTCGTTCGTAAATGCCGTAACATATTCGTTAATATTACAAATATTGACTCACACAAGGTGCAGGTTTGAGGCACAATAATGACAACTTTTTAAGGCACTATGAAATGAAGTAAATATGAGTATACTCTAAATCGCTTCTTTTGAACAAGATTCATTACATAGCAACATGCAGTTAACATTCATGATCATCGCAATACATTTCAAACTGAGGTAGAAACACATGGTGTTAAATGCCCGATTACGTAGCTGTAGCATGCAATGTGCATTATACTTATATCGTCAATAACCGACATTAAACTTGAATTAAATTTAAATGTGTAGAGCTTTTACACTAACTTTGACCCAATGCATAGTGTAAGCTTCACGTAATTTACCTGGGTAATATGAAGATTTATTTTCGTACAACTTCTCAACTAATCTCCCATCTGTTGTATATTGGAACAACGTAGTGCCGGAAGTTACAAACATGTTGCCTTTCTGATGCACTAGTCCGTAACACGAATGATTCAGTTGTATATTTTTTATCGTAATAATATTTCCAGTGTCCACTCTTAGGAAATGAATCTTGTCTTGAATACCGATGTTGTTGGCAGTCACCGCGACTTCATTAGGCGTAATGTTACACATAGACCAAGGTTTCGTAGTTAGGTTTACTTGCGCTAAAATGGTGAACGCTTGCTCGAGAAGTTTCACACACACTTTGGTCAGAAATGACAAAATTTCCGTTGGACATCCCACATATACCGGATATGCTGCAGTTGGTCATATCAGTATTTGTTCTCATATTGAATTTGTATTGTTCTTGGACACTAATGGCCGTGTTCGGATCGGCATGTTGATGTGACACCATACCAACCCGACTTACGTCTAGTGATTTTCCCGAGACCTGTGCAAGCAGAGATAAATTGCTCCAGGTCCATGTTGTGGTGAAATTCAATGTCTGAATTCGTGGTAACTTTTCGAAGAAATAACTCTGCCGCAGCGGTTTGCTACAGATATTTTCTGCACAAAATAAACAATTTCTCAGGCGATTTATTGTTTTTTGTATCATGCACCTTAAGCTTTGATATAAATGAATCACATTGTTTGCTTTTAACCTCCAAAGAATTCTTTAAACTGGAGTGCAACTTATCCAACTCATTTATTGTATTTTGTTGTAGACGGTCTAAACTTTCGTTGATTTGTTGACGAAAATCAAGTATTTCTTGCAGAATAATTTCATATGATGTTTGCAGAGACTTGATATTCTGTTAATTTGTGTTCGCCGTTTCCGCTCAGCGTTTTTGCAATCGTTCCATATGTGATGCCATTTCAGCAACGTTCATAAGTTTTGTTGAAGATTTGCATTTTCCAGCTAATAAAACCACCTGACTGCACATATTCAATAATTAACTTAATTGACTAATCACTATTTTCTTTTTACATTCGATTTGTCATTCATGTTATTTTGATTTTTGTTTCGCTTCTAACAAAACAATGATTGTGCAGAAATGTTATTGGTTTGAATGTTAATGCTCAATATATTGTTGAATCTGAACATGATGATGATTCTGCTGATGCTTATAAAAATGATAAATAGTATGTTCGTGGTGGTGATACTTATATAAAGATTATCATCCATCATAACCATTACAGTTATCTTTTGTTTTATCATAATTAACACTATCAGGCTGATCAGTTGGCCAATGAATTGATAAAACCGGTGATTATACGGATGATAATGATTTTATACTGCAGGTATGCACGATATAGTATAATATGAACGTGAACTAATTTGAATAATAGTGCGGATCTAGATGATGTTGTCGATAATAACATGATACTAATGATGATACTGCTGAAGTTCTTGATATTGTCGTAGTTGAATAATTATAAAATGATTATATTTAAACTGGTGAATATACCCATATATTTACATGATAGAGTTATGAGTTATTAAGGCAAAGTGTGTGATACAATATAAATGTGCATGAAGCATACTTTCTTGTGTTGTTTGAATTCGTTACAAAACGTGGAGAGGTGTCATTTGTACAATCTGTGAACAGGTCGATTTAAATGAAAAAAAAACGTCAAATTATTGAATTATATAATTGTAATGCATTTACATCTCAAAAAACGTCCTTTATAATAGTTATGCAAAATGTATCTATTCCACATTCGAGGAGCTAGACCCTACAATTCACATTAAACTTAGTTTTTAATGTTTGCCCTAACGGTTATACATTGTGCTTGACATTTACCTGTGGTTGTTATGAAATAGACATAAATGACAGAGCAGTTGTTCGTGATCTTCGCCAAAACATCGTCAATTTCTCAGTAGAGTGCTCCTCACATAACTCCAGAGTATCATCCACTGTTTTGGTGACAGGCCAATTGTCACATTGATCTCTCGCTGACACTGAATGATCCTTCAATATTTTGTTGTGCATTAACATACACTCGTTGCAGAAAGTGTTTGAACATTTCTGACAATAAAACAATTATTCTTTATAAATACTATTTTCCTCGAAAACAGAACAACAAACGTCGTATAATACGTCCGATCCTCTATTCAGCGATGTTTCGAAGTGTGCAGCCATTTTGCAGATGTCTGTGATGACCTACTTTCGATTTCCCTCTATACAAACTATCCACTGAGTCGGCTTATATTATGTGTATATGCATAGGGGTCGAGCTTACATTTAGGCCGAACATTTTAACAATTGTATTAACATTGTTTTATTTTATGGTTGGATAGTTATATGAGTGGTGTTATGTTTAATACAATTTGGCAAGAAAGAATAGTTTATTTCTGTATTAAAATATATCTACATTCATGCAAATATGTAAAAAGTTCACTGTTGTGCTTTTGTGTACTAAAATTCTTATAAAGATTAACACCACTGATCATTATTACCAAATGAAAGGTCGTCTCGGAGTGAGAAACTTGGACATATACGCTATCTGCTATGCTGACATATATGATATACGCTAGGTGAAAATATATCCACTAACACCACTTTTACATTTGGTAATAAATGTACGGTAAATTGCACTGAACTGAGTCATTTCGTTTGTAATTAATGACGTCTTAAGTTAGTCTTAAACAATAGCAAACATCAAAACTTGTTTGTTTATTGAGTTATAGCATTAACCGCATTATAAACAGGGATAAGTCTTTCCCATTGTTGTCAGTAATGTGTTAATTTTTTACAAAGGAGCTATAATAATAATAAACTTACATCAATGTATTAAATGAAGGCACTATTAAGATACAATAACCATTTGTTATTAAACAATTAAACATTACAAAATTCCAGAAGCTTTGACCTGAAAGAAACTCAACAAGCAATTCAGATTCAATATGAAAAACTAATGAGCTTATTTAAGGGTGTAATTTTAATGACATTGGCATAATCCTGCAAATAAACTAATTGGGACAATATGTTAGATAAAAACAAATTGAACAAAATATGTAAATCAACTTCACGAATGTCCTATATTTTACGTACAATGTTTAAGAGGTAAACATTATTGATTCAAGAAGATACCGTATGTAAAAAAAACGTTTATATATTGGAAAATGTGCAAACATTGCGTAAAATACTGTTGATCACATAATGTATGCACATATATAATACAATCTTTTAAGGGAAAGCTACTTAAACGCCAAGCAGCTTTTATTCAAATTCGAACAACTGTCGTAGGGAATCACTATTATTGTAGGATGTAAGGCATAAATTTACAAAACCTAAGGGCCAAGATATTTTAGATAATATATTGGATATCACCGTATTATTAAAGTCTTTAAAAAGCATGTGCTCCCTGGGGTGTAGAACGTTTAGACTCCCGGGGAATAATTTGAACAAAGTTGTCGGTAAACATTCAAAATACGAAACATATTGGTCATGCAGTTTGAAGGGAATTATGTTGGATGTTATTTTGATATTTAAAGGTCTATCTTAACCATGAGACTCACAGATTGACCAGATTTAACCAAGGGGCTTAATAAGAAACATTGACTGAACACGAACCCACCTGTCATCCAGAGCGATCTTTAACTAGTACAAACGATGATTCTAGAAACTTACATTTTTAACCGATGCCAGTATTTTATCTTTGTGTTAACAAGAGTGTCACGATTGCCCTAAAGCAATAACTTGATTTCTAGGTATAGCCAGTGATTTGAGGTGGTTGACCTAGTTTAGCTTTATGTTACCCAGGCTTTAACTAATATTCCGAGTATGTTTCATTAAAATGAAGTAAAACATGAGGCATTCTAGTGGTTTAAGAGTTGTTAAAAGACTTTACCTGGTGACCTAATTTATGAAGCCACTTGTCCCATATTTGAACTTTGTTGTTATGTTGTAATTCTGACCAAATTTCAAAGATTGGTTATTTAAGATATCTTTTAGATTTTTAACAAGTTTTCCTAAAGCTTTTATATTGGTGACCATGTTTTTTACCCCACCTAACCTTAACCTAGATCTTGTCAAGATGAACATACTGACTTCTGGGGTAGTGGTAGCGTTATGCTCGTTTCAACTAGAAATATGACTTTATTTGGTGTTATCGTTAAAGTTCGCGGTTAGCAAGTAAATGATAGGCTTGACTTGATCTGTACTGTAAATTATATGTCCGTGTGATGAATTGTTGTGAAGTCATTGAAGAACGCTCCTTTAATAACATCAAACTGTTAACATAAAATTGCAAATTGAAACAAGCATATCAAGTTTTTTGGGTTTGGAAACAAGATTTGCCAAATCAGAAAAAACAAACATTAAAACAAATTGTATTTTTTTAAAGTAAAATTGCCGTTTTTGACAGTTGTTAACTAAACAATTCCCTTTAACAGTTTACAAAGGCTGTTTTAGTAAAATATCATGGACATGTTTAAAAAAGTGAAATTGTTGTGTCAAAATTGTGAAATGGTGATCCTATGATTCTCTCTAAGAAGGAAACAAACAGCAATATATATAGGCTTTGATTGCAGAATAACACCATGATTGCTAGGAGGTAACAAAGCAAATTGTTGTATTGTCATACACTTTAGATAATGACTAAAATATAAGTGTCAGTTAATAACAAATTACACATACTTTTCCCATCATATTGTTAGGATTGTTTAAAAGTGTATAATAAGTGTACATATTGAATCTTCTTGGAAAAAAATCTTAAACCATTGACGGGTTTTCAAACAAAATACTTCTTTAAGTTCATAGTCATAATAATGGTATTGTTAATTTGAGTGTGTCCTTTAAAAATCACTTAGTGTCAGATGACTATTTCTGATTATGAATAGACTAGCGAGCCTAACATCTTCCTTGTTAAGGAGAGAACTCCGAGTTATTAACAAGAAGTTGAAGTGTGCATACATGCCTCTGTATTGAAACAATATTTTCAAAACATCATCCTCCGGTCTGAAGGTTAAATTATTAAAAGAGGTTTATTAAAGAGACCATAACAAACTATCCAACTGAAAGCTTTTATTAATTGAATGATTTCTAGCTTAAATATACCACGTAAAAGAAATGTTGTTCATCAGACTGAAGTTTGCAAAACTAAATTCCAAAATTCCGACGCAAAAATGAGAACGCACATTTGGAATATTAAATTAAGAAAACAACCAATTAATTAAGACACAAAATACATTCAAGTTATTCTACAACACCTTTAATTATGTTTTCCTTTCAGTCCATATAGTACATAACTATATAAGCGACAGACATTGATGCCCAACTTGTGTTGACACAGACAAATCCACTTATTAAATAAAGATTATCATCAACAAAATATCTTAATATTTAATATACTTAATACTTGAACAAATACTACATCGTTCAATCATTTAGAGATGTATATATATATATATTTTTATTGTTTCATTTGTTTTTGGATCTATCATTTTCAGATGTACGGCTGTTATTTATGGATGTTTGTAACTTCTGCTTCCATTTTTGGTATTGAAAGGCAATTTCGCTATGAACATTACTGGGTTACATCGTCTAGAGCGCTATCCCGAATCTCTTTTTCGAGGAACCGGACCTCCATCGGCCCAACACAATGCCCCGGATAACACTAAATGGGGCACTCGGTAAACCCTAGGATGAAACCAGGTAAGGGCGCTGTTGGACCACGTGTAATCGAATAATATATTTGACATTGATTGATGAAAAGAAAAGCAACTTATGTTTGATTAAATCTGCCTAAAACGTGATTATTTTACTAAACTCAGTAAGACTGTTACATATTTTAAGTATACAGTCCAACCTGATTAAAGCGGTAAGTCAAGAGAAATGGCCGAAGTGACCGTTGTAGACAGGTGACTGCTGTTCTCAATATCCACGTTTTAGATGGTTGGTCAGTTGGTAGTATTGCTGGGTCGTTATCCCACCCAGTCGTTTACACACAGTGTAATGCTATCAAAGGCTTATTGCCGATAAATTACTAAGTATTACATTAATTATTTCTAGTGAATAATACAAATAAATATCTTAGACGATACTAGTTTTGTTTACTCATGCATCTCGTTCATTCAGTAAATCCGACAGTCTAGTCGTATAACGTTCATTGGACGATATTTTTAAATAACGGTCGTCACATGTCATTGACGTCACGTCTGAAAACGTATAAATAGTGCATCACTGTTATAAACCGAAAGTACGGCATAGCAGTAACGTTCTCATTTAAAGAAACAGACACTAAAAGCTTTAAAAATTGTAAATGGAAAACGGCAGTTTTATCATAAAAATTTGACGTGACAAAAGTGTAATGTTGTAGATAATATTATAACACATATGTTGCCTTGCTAAGCTTTTTTGTGAGCATGAATGTGGCACTTTAACTTGTGATTTCCGATCAAAATTCACACTGTCTGTATAAACCAGGAGCGATGAATAAATTGGAAAATTGTTAGAGATATTGCTGTAAAGTGGTTTACTCCTATCGGGCTTTATTCGGTTGTAATTGTATATATGATATAGGATGCCCTTAATAGCAGTGCTCAGCTATCTGGCCTGCGCAGTCAACATTTTAAGATGTCCTTCCGTTAACGAGATCTGCTTTACGTTCCTCACCAGTGGTAATTTCCGTTGATCAAAATCATGACACCATATTGTGTCTAGTACTAACATAAATACATGTTAGTCCTATTTCCAGCTGTTATAATGCTTGTCCATATAGTTTTAACCTGTTTGTGGTCACAAATGATCCACTTGACGTGACAATTCCAAGGTAATTTAACAGTTTCTAGTTGATGATTTTTAATTATCCAGTTTATTATTTACTTTTTTTCTAACTTGCAAATAACAGAGCTTCCAGAAAACATTTACATTAACTGAATCTAATCTTGCGTACTTATATCAAATCTGTGTAGCATCGTTAACGAGTCTATACAAATTCAGAGAAACGAGAAAACATATCTGTAAATGCCTCGATTCAAATGTAATCAACATGCCAAATATTAAACGATAAACAATTAATCAAAAGATTTTGCTGAATTGTAAATTGTTTCATCAGCATACAAATTGCTGGCGTAAAAACGGTAAGAGTACATGAAGAATCCGATTGAACGCTGTAGCTATTGTCATTATTGGTTTATACACAAACGTAATAGAAAGTCGTTAGACACACATTTGCTTACTTACACACATATATATCTCAGACCTCAACTGCGTAGATCTTCTCAACAAAGTCGTTTCAGCAATAACATACATCGTGCCGACTGCGTCAAGTTTTCTTTTACAAATTTTATAATTATAGCTTCCAAGATGAGTAGTAGATTTACGAGATACATTAGATACCTTTTGACAATATCTTCTTTGTTTTCCATCTTCAAACAGTTTATTAGGCTATTAATTGGTTGTTGATAGACATGTTTTTAATCAATTGTCAAAAAAATGACATCAAAGTAATAACCCTTAATGTTACTTCAATTTGCCTCCCAATGAAGACTGCTAAACATACAAGAAATTTCAGTTAAACAAATTGTTAACATATTGTTAACAACGGTTCACACAGCACATTAACAGTTCCGTTATTCGAGTACATTCTACATTATTTACGAACATTGAACATTGAACTTCAATCTTACCAGTTTCATTCTAGCCATTTATTACACACACTCTCGCATATAAAGTGTATGGTTATTATTTATTTAGTCCATCTAAACAAACATACATAATTCGTGATGCAAAGAAGTAATAACAACGCAGTAATGACTTGATTATACACAGTTAAGATTCTTACACGCTACATTGTGTACATATTATACCTTGGTATATACAAATATATACACATTTAATTATAAAATGATGATTGGTTTTCTTCCATCAAGGATTAATTTTAAAAGAACGTTGCACCACATATTTACTAATAAAAGTAGTACGTCATGTTAATGAGTTTACACCTAATCAAACAGAATATCTGTGTAATGATTTCACCATTTTATAAGTCCAGGTTGTTGTATCGAACATTCACGCCATGATGCACTTTCAGTCACTGGTCACTTCTTATTAGACAAAGTGCAAAGTATGAAACATTTCCACTTTAACTTTGCTTTTATTGGTTCTTCCTAAAGTCAAGTCTGTCTTGCATTCTCAATCGCTGCCTCTTCTTCGAACAAAACAGGATTAAACATGTATTATTAATCACGAACTTATCCAATGGAAGGCTTAAAACTGTGACATGCATTACACACAATTATAACATAATTAATTTATATTCCTTATATTGAATACAGTTTAGTATCGTGAATAGATTATGGACAACACTTACAAATAGAATGTATATGTAAGAACTCGTGCGACAGAATATGTATTCAAATGTGAAAATACACACCAAGTTGTCAAAATTAGCTGTGTTTACATAAACATAAATTTCAAAAATTTGCATATATTGTCAAAAAATAACAACTCAGGATGAACATGCCATTCATATAGCTTAACGGACACACACGTTGTCGTACGGACTTGATGCAACTTTCCTTCTAGGCAATGTCATTTCCCCCTCATGTCCTAGATTATGGACCTTGAAGTGACGAATACACACCAGTTGATCTAAAATAAGTTAAAATACTTCAAGAAAGCAAGAGACGAATTATCAACGTGATCTGTAAAGATAGTTATCAATGCTTTGTATTGCATTCTTAGTAAATATTAACTGTAAACATATAATTAACATCACACAGTTAAATGAAACATTTCTTGTACGGAACAGGGAAAAGACAACCTACATTTTCGCTCTACTTATTTACAAAACAGAATTCCAGAAGAACTCCAGTTTTCAGTTGATTTCCGACAATTTTCTAAATTCTAAAGTTATTAAAAATAATTGCTATTTTGCAACAACAATCTTGATTATTATCTTCACATACCATTGCATTATTTCATATTGAAGAAAAATATATGCACGTGTGGGCGGCTTAGAAAAGTTTATGGCCATATTTCTTTGAAACTTTGAAAACGCTCAAGACCGAAACTAAACATGATACCCTGGTGGTGAAACATAAATAGATTGAAGAGGCCTTGGACACAAATGGTAAAGGCTTAAATGAAACGTGTTGCAAGAGCAGCCTCGTATATAGACCATGCTATTTTTTTCATGTAGGCACTTGACTTAATGATATGGGGCTTCTGTAAAGACATGCCATACATGTATGAAACCACAACACGAAGCAGCAGTAACTTTTAGTTTTAAACAACATCAACCTTTTAAATAAGTAATGCACTCACCTTTGGCCAGGTGCTTAAAAAGATATAATATAGTTATATTTGGCGTGATCTTATAACGAATTTAGTCATGACGATATAATACGATATATTGCATTTGTAATTGTGCAAAATTAATGCATTCATCCTTATAAAATTAAATAAAACGACCATTTTATTACTTCAATTTGAAATATCACTAAACGTATGCACATGCAAACATTAATATGTGTCAGTTATTATTTGAGATGGCTAGCATTTTTTGAGAGACAATGAAACGTGCTACTTACTAAGAGCTTCGTAGTGGGCCCTTGCGGCGTTCTCCGGATTCATATCGGCTGTTGCGGTTGCGGTTCTTATTATGAAACATATATACACTTTTAAATATAAACATATAGTTAATATATATCTATAGTCGTTTAAGATTATTTTTGTTTGTTCAAGTTGAACATTTCAATACATTTTCACTATTCTTAAAAGAAACAGTGCACTACATATTCCTCTTGTATGTATATATAAACAACCGTATCATGGCTATAATATTGAACAACACATTGCACTTTTATAAAATGCAGTCAGAAAACGCTTCTGTTTTAGCGCTTTTTTACAGTTAGTATAACGACAATTATGAGAAAGAAAACGACTAGAAAATAACTAACAACAATTCATAAAAATATTTGCACCAACTCTGTGCTGTTCTATATTTATAACACCAAGTAGAAATTTAATATAGCAGAATATAACTATGAAATTACGTATAAAATCCGCAAACAAATAATTACTGACAAATTCGAGTAAATCATAATGAATTAATGTTCGTTTTGTTAAGTAAATAAGAAGATCCTTGATTAACATGTTACATATTACAAGGACATGTAAGTACGGTACTATGTTTGGATCATACACAACTTATCTAATGACAGAAGCAAAATACATGCGAATATACAAGTTTACGATACAATTCAATGAATGCAAAATATAACCACAAGTTCCTTAATAATGTTCAATACTTGTTTTTGTAAAAATACTGTTATACTAATTGAGTAATACATACGGAGAAGCTGAGGCCAACCCTTCGTAGACACCTGCAACAAAAACGCACGATTGTAAATATGACATTTGTTTAAAGCTAATATTTCCGAATTTGAATGCAATAAGTTCTTACGGAACATATTTTATACTTAATGCAATTGTTAAATCAGTATAAGGACATAGATAATGCTAGCGAAATGCAAAATGCCTCAGCACTTAACCTCTTAACAGACATGCCTTTAATTCAAAAGGTACATAACCAACACCATCAACATAACATAAGATAACCCACGGTTTGTTATTTCGTTTCTGTTGCTCATATCTTCGTAAAATGTCGCATGGCTTTCTTGACCTTTAATAAGTGATTCATTGTGGGTTATATATCAATGCAAACAAATGAAACACGATTAATATACAACGACAATCAGACAATTTGTAAATGTATGCGTACATGATCAACTGAGCAGCTGGCCACTCAGGCATATGTTTGAGTAAATGCTATAAAACTCTTTTTTTATTTACGTTTATTGAAACCAACCTTTCCTTTTGAAGTGAATATGGTAAGTCAGAAGCAAATACACTAAAATTGCTATGACAACAAGCACAACTACGCCTGCCACAACTCCACCAACAATCGACCCAACCTGGGACACAGCATTTTGAGTGAGTCTGTCGATGCGATCTGAAAAAATATTAAACGAATGTTGTGAGAAGAGCTTACATTTACTTTGCCAATCTAAATATAGTACATAGAACACGCTGATATTTATTACATGCAAACAATTAAACATGACACTGAATTGAATTGTATTTTGAACGACTACCTCCAAGTGTTGTAAACGTTAAAGTATCGGTAGGCTCAGATATTTCAATATTGTTCTTGGCATACATTCGTGCTTGATATTCTTTGCCTGGGCTCAGGTTGTCAATCGTCACATTCAGCAATACACACGATTCTGATGTTTCCCCGACAACAGAAATATTTTTCCAACTGGAAGATTCACTTTCCTTATATTCGATGTAAAATAGATGTGGTAGTCCGTCATTGTATCCAGGAATCCAGTACAATGTTGCTGAATCTTGAGGTTGCAAATGTTGCGTGTACACAAAGTATCTTGGTGCTTTTGGTCTGACTGCAACACATGTATTTTTAATATGTACACGATTCAGCGATACGCACTGTTCAAAATATTTAAGCACAATAAGACTATTAAACTGGTTTATTTATATTAAAAACACGATAGTTAGATTTAAAGCAATGGTTGCAATTATTCTGACAACAAAAGCGAATACATGTTTAAATATTTCATGAAAAAAATACGTACCCAATTTGATAAGGTTATACGTCTCTATCCATTCTGCGCCAACCTCGTTGCTAACGACAACCCTGTACCTTCCAAAATCAGACTGCTTTACGTCGAGTATAGTTAGTTTTGATACCCTATTGGCAGAAAATACCATAAACTTGTGACCATTCGTTATGTTTATGCATGTCTCAATACACCTTTGCCATGTATAATTTGGCGGTGGATATGCTTGGACATGAACTATCAAACTCGCATTTTCAGTGTATGCGCTGCTGACGTTGTTCACGATTTCTTCATTAAGAGATCGTCTGGGGGCACCTTTAACACATATTACATAATTAGCACAAAAAGCATAACATAGGAAGTTAATGTACAGTTATGTCGTGTTTCTCTTAATTGTAGAAACACTTTGCAACAAAGCAGTTATTCCTTTGATTGATAATTTTAAGTAAATAATATTTGAAAATATAGCCTGTTTGACGACACATTCTGAATAGGTATACATGTTATAAAAGTGTTCCGTTATACCAATTTGTTCAATATATATTGTTGCTTACAGTTTACGAAATAATGGACCATGTCCGCGGTTGTCTGTCCATAATCGTTACTCGCTGTACATGAATACACCCCTGCGTCTTCACATTTGCTGGTAACAGCCATTGTTAGATTCAGTTCTTTGGCAACATCACTTATAGTCAATCCATCCTTTGTTATGACGATATTAGAGCCTGGATTACTCTCAACAGAGCATCTTAATGTTTGAGTCTCCCCTTCGTTCACTGTCACAGTTCTCTTACCCGAGTGTCCTTGCACGCTGAATGCAATCATCTTTGGCCCATCTTAATTGATAAGAAGCACATGGTAAACATGTATGATGTATCATCTTGAAGGTAGAATATATAGCTTTTTTTCTAAATGATGAAACGCGTATGTTTTGTATCTGAGAAAAACAACTTTTGACCTTGATATATTGAGATCTATGTTTTAATAAACCAACTATGAGACTTAACCAACATAAATTGCTTGTTGTCGTGCTACTTGCATACACATATTTAATGATAAAAAAGATTAATATGGTCGTTTTGCTACTATATTTTGCTTTACCAATACCTCATAAATATTCAATACGTTGTGAATATGTATTGCTTACATATAACATTGCTATCCTACTCAAATAATGAATGGTGCGTTACGGAAAATTGTATCATATATGATAGATGAAAGTTGATCGATGGCCTGCATCATTTGTTGTGACATGTTGTTATTTTGTTATTGGCTATCAAAAAATTAAAAATCAAATTATAAATATATAAATGCGTACAATGATATTTGACGAAATCATGTTTGAATAAATACTTATAACTTTAAATGTTGCATTATATTGGAGATTATCCTTTAGGAACAAAACGAAATGTATACATATATTATCGTGATCATAATATTTTATTGATTAACAAACAAAATCTGGTATTTATCGTACGTGTTCGTATTATAAGCGACTCGATACATATACATACACATTACAATTCCCCAATTCACCAGAACCCAGCATTTCCTTTACGGCTGATTAATTTGTGGTTATTATGTTATTGGTGTTTTATTTTCCAAAATAATAAAGCATCAAACTAATACAGAATGGGGTCAATCAGTTAGTTCATATTCTTTTCTTAATCATAACAATACTATTTCAATCTACTCTAAATATAAATATACATGCTCGAATATCATGTTCAAACAGCATAACCTAAAATATGGTATTAATTTTATATGTTAGATAACATTTGCACATTTAGAGATAAATGTATGATACGTATTTATTGGTGTTTCTAATAAATTGTCCAAAGTTAATTAATAACACCTTCTTTTTTATGCAAATGGTATAATTAGAAGATCAAACTTACTAAAATACACTTGTAGAATGCAGTATGAGACATCTCTCCGTTGTTATAATACTGTATATTGTTGTATCAGATACGTTATAATTGTAACTCCATATCTATTTATTTAAGCAATTAAAATAATGTGTTCAAGAAACACATATTCAGAGATGGAGTACATTGTTTAAAAGAAATACTTATTATATAACATAAATTTTAACGTGAAAGAAATAGTATTAACAATGTGGATCAATAAAGCATCCTATTTCGCTTGCAAACGGCAGTTTTGTTAACAACATATGAAAGTGTATGCAGAGGGCTGAACGTAATTTCAAACTGATAGATAGGCCATCAAACAAAGTTTACACCCCAAGGTCTTCATTTGTGAAATACTCATGGAAATATAGCCATATATGTATATTAATAAATGATCGATTGTTAATTTAAGACAAAACACAAATGTATCACTTAAACTTTAATATGTTATCTCGTACACACTAATTGATCATATCGTTTGGCATGTATAGGTACGTTTATGTACACCCACTGTCTTCATAATTATAGGTTTGAATAATTTGCAATTCCAATTAAATACCTAACTAAATATGCAAGGATGACTTTTATGAAGCGTTAGTCAACTCTTAATAATATCCAAACATAAAATAACTGTTTTCTACTTACACAACACATTCAAGTAAACGGTTCCTGCGTCTGTGCTGATAACGCTGGAACCCGATGTGGGGTTCATCACATTGGACACCTGACAAATATAGTTCGAGTCATCACTTCGCTGAACGCTGTCAATCACAAGATTCTGCTTTGTCTGGGCGGTCCAAGCTCCAGCGTTATTTGTGCGTGTCCATTTGAAAGACGTTTCCACTGGATTGCCGGGGGTATAATTGCAGCCGTGCTCTACACGACTGCCCAGGACAATATCAAGCTGGTGCATTGGCAAAATAGTCGGCCCGTCTAAAAATATGGTATTTTGTTTAATGCATGCTTATGGTAATGACACTAAAGAGTGATTGGTATGATTGGAATGCAGGTACACAACTTAACCAGATTCATATGCTTTACTATATGATGGATATATCCATTAATGTGATCTAGTAAGTGTACGTGAAAATATTATACAAATGCATAATGAAAGTGCATACATGAATAGAAAGCATTAACAATGTATGTACATGTATATGTACTTCTCAGTACATGCGTCGAATACTTGACCTTTTGAATGTATGGAAGACAATATTTATTTATTCTGTAGCAAACTTTTTTATTAACATAGTACTTCTATGAGGGCGTAACTTTATTTTGGACATGTAGGCCACAACAACTTTTCCCTATTAAATAAAAAAGTGCGTAAGGCCCTTGGTCACAAACCTGAAAACCGGTAAGAACCGAACTGTTCTGAACGACTTTGTTGATGTTCCCGCTAACATTTTAGAATTCAGCCGATAAATCATAGCAAGAGGGCAAAGATGGCCCTTGATCGCTCACCTGAATAGTGGGACATTGCTAGCGTTTTACCCAGGCGCATGATTGGAAAATATATTTTGAATGTCACACAATTTGATGTCACAAACCAAGTATCACTATCAAAGCTGTGTGATTTGTGGTTTAAAACGAGATTTGTAAAAAGTTATTATGCAACATAATTCAAAGTAGAACATTTCACACAATGACTCCATGCGCATATAATACCTCTTTGCATTGTTTTAGTACACATTGGTAACGCGTTTTCCTTTTTAAAGCCTGTATAAACATATACAAACCAATATTGACCCCAGGATCCTGATCGGAAAATACTTTTTAGAGCACCACTAGTTTTGTATCACACAACAAAACAAACCTGACCTTTGAGGTTTTTAGAGAGGTTTTTAACGTTATTTACATTGCTTACTACCTGTATGTAAAACATGTGACTGCTGCGAAGAAGCCAGCTTCGACTGATTTGAAAAATTGTTATAGAGTACCACTATCTCATACCAAAGCTCTAGGGTTTGCGGTTTCAGAGAAAACTATTTTTACGTTTTCACCTTATACAAATAAGGAAAAGAAGTGGGATAAATTAAGCAGCACTAAACGTTAGCAACACATATTTTTGTTTCATTTCGTTATAATGCTTATATTATATGCTGTCATATGTTGACATCTCATAAAACGCGCGATTGTTTGTATTTTTTGTACTTTTGTTTAGTATACCAAGGTACATGTGGCTGTGCCGGATTTATTTAATTTTAAAGATTAACTACACACAACAGTGGCGACAAATTGTGTTCATGCCATTGAAACCATGTTTTACATATTTACATCTTGTTCCTATTTAAAAATGTAAACTAATTATTTTATTAAAAAAAAGAATTTACATCGATCTTTGTTTAATTGATAAAGTATAAGTACAGCTTATACTGTGTTTATGAGCAAAACCCTAATTAAAATATGTTTTCTTCGAGTCACAAAATACACAATTTATAGAAGTGTTTTACCGGGATATAACAATATCAATTAAATACTGTTCAGCTACTTACAAAGCACGTCAACGACGGTTGTACTTGAATTAAATGTTGGTCCCACATTTCTTGCGCTGCAAAATACTTTTATGCTGTTACTGTTCCTTGAAAGACTCAATTTCAGAGTACTTGTCACTATTGACAATCCATCTACTGTAGTAGAGCTGCTAGATGAGTCAGAGGATACGTCTGTGAACCCAACACCAGAGGCCTTGTACCAAGACACGGTGGCGAGGGGTAGACCTCCTGATGTTTCACACCGTACGCTTCCTTGAGTGTTCGCAATAATTTTGACTGGAGAAGCGGTAGTCATATCGATTCCCGTTATTCCGACTGAAATTATTAATAATTGGTAATAGTACAAGATGGCCAAGAAGGCCAAGATAGCTGAAGATTTCGCATCTTAGTTATATTTTTGACAAAAGTATGTTTTACGCTATTCTGCATTTCAAGTGAATATACACAGTTGAATACCTAGATTTAGCCAAATTGTAAAGGATCACTAAACAATTAAGCATATCAAACATAAATCTCTAGACCTGGATCTCTGGTTTTCCCGATTAATTTTAGTGAGTTTATTTCAAATGAGAGGGCCAAGGTTACCGTGAATCACTCACCTTTGTAATTGGGCGTTGATGTTTCAAGCCCAGAGGTATTTTTGTTCAAGTTTTGCAAAAAACAACCATCAAGTGCAGAATAGCAAAGCTGTGTGTTTTGTTGTTTCAAAGAAGTCTCTTAATGTTATCATAGTGGATAAGTGAATATAAATTATTCATACATACCAATTATGCCGGTTGAGAGCCTTGTGGTTTCATTGAAGAAGATCTTTATAGTTATCATCACACATAAGTACATACTTCTTTATAATCATCTGATCCCTAATTGTGTACACACCGGTCTTACTGACCTGTGTATTAACGCGAAAGGAATTGTGGGTAGCACTTCTTTTACGAGTGAAAAGTAAAAGCGATAGTAGGTCAGGTAATCCGGCTTTGATAATTGCTATCAGTCTTAATAGAGATTCAAAATCACATGTAAACATAATAAAATATTATTTCTTTAAACAACATTCCGTTTTAAACACACAATAAAAAACGATTTTTCTTCCATTGTTAACATTTTCATACCTACGCAGAACTACTTTGGCGGAAGCATAATTCCCCAAACCATGGGAATGTGATGCGTCTTAGTATAGAGGTGACAATAACGTAGTGACGTCACCATGTAGGTATAGAATGTCTGATCCCTAGGTCGTGGTCAGTTTTCACACCAAGGGCATGATTTTAACATCTAAAAAGTACAGGACCACTAAATGATGTTACAATACAAGTTTCAAGGCTCAGCGCGTTGTGGTTTCAGAGATTTGTAAAGTTATTTTCCATATTATTTTGATAAAACATGTTATCCCTTAGGCGTGGCAAGTTTTGAACCTAGGTGCATAATTTCAACAAAAAAGTATATTACACAATGTTACAAAACAAATCATTAGCATCGGACTTTTGTGGTTTCAGAAAGGAAAATATTTACTATAAGTTTTCATGAATCACATAAATCCTGAGGCGTATCCAGTTTTTACCACAGGGGCATAGTTTTCACAAAAGTTGTGCAAGACTGTTATCTGATGTTACATACTCAATCACAAAGCTCTGGAACCAATAGTTTCATATATTTTCTTAGTACGTTTTTTACTTTAAACGTCTATACAAATAATGTGGTTCGTCAAATGTTGACCCGTGCGGCATGATTTGAAGAATTTTTGTAAAGGACAACACGACTCAGCCAATATTAAAGTTCTTAATTTTTTGGTTTCAACGAAGAATGTATACAGAATATTAGTAAATATAAATCATGTGGACCCTGGTCGACCAAGATTTTTTTTTATGTTGCATCCAATGTAACAAAGCTCTCGTGGTTTCAGAGAGTACGATTTTTAAATTACTATATATATATATATAATGTGACAAATGGGGCATAGCCAGTTTTGATCGGAGCCGCATGATTCAAACACATGTAGTAGATGACCTCTATACTATTTAAATGTTTGCCAAACAGTACATCCCTTACCGTTGCGGTTTCAGAGAACTTTCCATTTTTACAATAGAGTTTTAGCTCTGGTAAAGTACACGTGCAGCGGACAAGATTAATTTGAACAACGTCAATGACCAGTGGTCTAGAAGGGGATAAGATATAAATGAAAAGTTAACGGTCGACCAAAGACCACAAACGATTACAAAAAGGCGGTCCCAAAAGCTAACCTTGTTCATTACATACGTGACCTAACTTTTGGGTGTAGCAAGATTTGCCCACAGGGGCATGGCTTTAGCTGAAGGAGAAGAATACCAATACAAGATGTTACACACCAAGAATTACACGTCTGAGCTGTACTGTCTTAAACAATATGTTAAAATCATTTTGTTATATAAGTTTAAGTTTATATAAATTTCATTTTAACAATCTGTAGAGGACTCTTATATGATATCACATGCATACGTTATGTAAGGTATTGTGGTTTAAGAGATCTTTTATTTTTATAGCTAAATAAATCAATATAGAACATGTTACTTTCCAACACCCCCCGAATATGGCCAAATTTAACCCCATTGACATGACATTTAACTAACTTAGTTGAGACCCGCTAAACGAATTTTCAAGCCAACTATAACAACTCTGGTTTTGTCGTTTTAAAGATGTTTGCGTGCTCTATGAGTCTTTATAAATCTTGTGACCGCTGTTGTGAGGTCAGCACACACACCACAGGTGCATGATTGCACCAAACTCTGAAGAGGACCACTGTTCAACGTGACATAACAAATACCACACACATAATAGTGTTGGTCATATCACAATTAATTATAGGATAATTGTAAGCTTATAGACATAATCAAACAAATGTCTTTGTTTATAATTAGCAAACATTAGAGCGGACATGCGGAAACACGGACGGACCGGGGTTTAACCAACAATCTCCACCTGTTAAACAGAAAGAGGACTAAAATCCTTATAGATAGTAACCTTAAACAAAGTTACCATTAACGTTAAACCAACCCTATACTGGACCATTCCATCATTTAACTAAATGTGAACGCACACTTGTACCATGTTTACTCACCATGTACATTGATTACAGTCGTCAAAGATTGTGTGAATGATGGTCCAACCAACATCGCGCAGTTCCACGATGCATTGTTTATTCTCCTGTTTGCAAGGATGATGGTGACAGCAAATACATTGTTACCTCTACATTCGGAACTATATAAACTGGTGTTACGTAGATTACCATACAGTACACACGGATTGGACGTTGTAACTCTAGAAACACCCACTGTTACACCATTCTCATTCCAATTAACGACAGTGACGGTTTCTGCCCCTGTGTATGAGCACGCCAACGTCAGGTTCTGACCCTCCACTACAGTTGCAACCGGAGACGGTAAAAGAGTTGGCTGCTGGGCTAATGACAAGACAATTTTTTTTTAAAGTTAAGCAATTTGTTCAAAATATTGCAATATAGGTAATGGTATTAGAATTTGTGATACTGATGACATTGCTTATAAATGATTTAAAAAGTGCATTTAAATCAAGTGTTTATTTTTTATTCCTGTGATATAATGTATCAAACGATAAAAAGTATTTGACTAAACACTCGCTAGGCATTATTTTAATACCTACAAAATCAACATTGTAATACTACCCGCCGAGTACTCACACGGTTTGATATTGACCTTAACCCATCTGAATCCCACATAAATCCCAATCTATGTATCTATGTATTTAACCTACAAAGAAACTTTCAGCACAATACCTCCATCTCATCTTAAGAATTTAGAGAAAATAAATTCTTCTATGTTTAATAAAAGTGATTTTTTTTCTTATCCCATCTGGCCACTAATGCTATTTCAACCTAGGTCTGCACAAATACTAAGAACACCAAAACGATAAATGAAATACGTCCAGCCAAACTCAAGTTATTGAGCGGAAACAATTTTTCTTATAGAAGTCACAGTGATATTTCCCTTGACCAATTTTCAATCAATGTCTCTATGCCAGCTTTGTATTTCGTTAGCTTTATCAAGATTTGACAATTCGAACTAACGTTTTTGACCGGAAATCCTACTTGCGATTGTTTGTAATTTGTTTTATTATTAATAACCTTGACGATTCTGGCTCCCCGTTCAGCTGTTTCTTTCACTAAACTTCTTAGGCATGTTTACTGCTTTGATATATAGGTCGAATTGCATCATAGACATTCTTAACTGATTTTATTTTAATTATCTAAATTTAGCATTTCTTTTTTTCTGTTTCCATTCCTTAACCTTTATGTTTTAAACATTGGAGCACAAGCAGTTTTAAGCATTGTGCAAAAAAGGTCAATAATTCCTTACCGATATTGAGCAGTGATTGTTTAGTTATTGTCTTCGAAGTATCTGATAACATATTTTTTAGATAGTTCTGTTTAAATTCCAACAGATAGGCATTTTCAAACACGCTTTATTTAAACATATGTTTCGAAATGTTATAGAGGTGGTTTCAAAACATCAAGTGCTTTAAAGCAAAAAGTCAAAATCTTACTTCAGAGGTAAAATTTAGAATATGACAATACTTCAAAATGTGGGATTCATCTGCAAAAATACTAAAACAAAGGTGAATATTACGAGATCGTTACCCGAAAGCACACGTTAGAACATTTTTACGAATTAACTAAATTTGCGTTGAATGTGGAGTATGTTAAGATAATATGTCGATTTAAAACAGGCACAAGTCTAATTTATGTAAAAAATCAACTCTTGTATATTTTTCGATTGATTTAAGCCACAGGGACATCATATGGTTTGTACATCATGATAACGCATGTCACATGGTGTCATAGTTAAATAGCGAGCTTGAAAGTAAATGTAATGAATTGAATGTTTTTACAATAAACTATATAATTGTGTGCGTTTTTATATTAAAAAAAACTTTGCTTTAGTCTTACGCGCATGTGTTCATGCTACACTACGGTTTAAACCATATAGAAAACGTGTTTATTAAATTGAAAACAATGGATGTTTAATCAGAAGTAAGATCATTATTTGAACAAATCAAAACACGAACATTGTCAATTAGCAAGAAGTAGAGCTTATACATGATTTATAGAACTGGTTCGAAATGTGTGTATTACACTATTTGGTAAATTAGTTTTCAAATTGACTTTCATAATATTATGTCGATATAACATGTGGTATCAGCATATAGAGCGGCAGTTGATCGAAACATTTCTTTATTTATATGCAAACAATTTGATAAACAAAACCAAATAAATGCATATATCTAATGTAGAATATGTGCCTCAAAGATGCAAAGGTTGTTTTTTGTTTTGTGTAATGCCTATTTGTTGTTCGTCTTCTTGAGCTTAATATGTTCTTGCAATTTCAACAGCTGACCAATTTGTGGCAAACTGATATGTTTCGTTTTAACTCAATTAATCAGAATCACAATCAACCGCACTTGCATTAAGACTTCAAATATACGTGAAAGTATTTCAATGTCCATAGATTTTCACCATCATGGTTTTTTGTTTCCCACATGTCAATTTACGCGACCTGAACTGAACACAATTATTTGAATGGAGCAATGTACACAATGGATATTGGCTAACTTTAAATTCAGTAGGAAATATAACAAACATATGCGATGTTTATTTCAAAATGTATGTGATATCCTTTTTTGTTACTGCGACTGTATTTAAGCAAAATGAATGCCCGTAACAGATAAATCCAGAAAATGTAATATATCCAAAAATCAAACAGTATTTTAATTTCTGGAATACATTTTAGATGCGATTTCCTAGAGTAAAGAACAGTAATGTCGCGTATTGCACACTAGCTTCGGTATACATTATGTATCGTATATTTGCTTAAAAAAGGTCTTGTGATTTGTAGTTGCAAAACATACAGACAATTGGACTTACGACCACGTGATTATTGCGCTATACTCGAGAGTGTGCATGTCGCGTGCGTTTGTATTTATGCGTTCGTTTCAGAGAGTGTGCGCGACAGCGCGGTATTTGTGTTCGTATGTGTGTTGTGTGAAATCATGTTTGTTTATGTGCGTATGATCTAATATATATTCGTATGCTGTGAAGTGAAATAATTCGGGTGTGAACCAGCGCCAATGGCTATTTGACTCTACAGTTCATTGAAATTTGAATAAGGTAGCTACACACCAATCAACAACTAAACCCACAAGCACCGATTTGGGTTGAACCGCATTCGCTCGTTGATATGCGAATGTACCAAGCACTTCCCGACCTAGAGAGCGGCGCGATACTTAAATGTGTCATAATAAAGTGAGCGAACCCTGGCTAGAGTTGAAAGTTTCGAGCACCAAGTAATACAGAATTAAGCACGTTTGCACAAAGTTAAATATGGCATAATAAAGTATACATTCTAAACAACTGCATTCAGTAATTAATATGAGCATCAAAACATAATCAACTGCGATGTCTTATTTATTTTTTTTGAAAACGGTTAAGTTTGAGTTGCCGATTTGTTTCAGCATAACTGACAGGTGACAATTTACAAACTATGCTTCAAACTGTTCGAAGATATATAACACAACAGTTATATGCATGCAGTGCAACATGCTTAGTGCTAATTGCTACTGTCTTGTTGATATTCTCAATTTCTATGCATAATACAGAATACATATGGTTGATACAATGTTTAATGTTCAAACAATCAAGCAATGATACTAAATGGATTTTCTTTTCATTCATACGTTGGCATTTGCGATTCACATGTATCAAGTAACGACAGGTACAAGCTAAATGCAACCTAATCATTACAAGAAGCACAAAGACACAGGGAAGTTGCATTGTTAGTACACAACGATAAATTCATTTGGCATATACCAACATGCAGTTTGCATTGAGTACCTTGCATGGACTGGCGGACATTACCTCCCATAGTTAGAGGATATTTGCATTAACTGTTCAGTCGAAGTGAAGTTTCTAACATATTACAAAAAATTCAGAACCTACATTGAGGTCTATGTCACTTACATGATTTGAGTTTATGCGTTAAAACCCTCACATAATTCGCTTGTATTCCAATAAAAATACACACATATTAAAGTTATAGGTATTATACTTTTATATAATAAACACATGAACGATACGAACCTGCGCAACGTAAGTTTCCATAACACAATAACGATAAAAATAACATACAAATCGCCATTTTTTAAAAACCTATGCGCACAGAAGTTGTTTAGTTTGTTCATAAATTATGGACAAGGAAGTTATATTTCAAGTAGTCAATACACGAGTACACAATAGCACAGCAGTGTTAACATCTGATGAGACGTAAACAGTAATGAATAGCTGACTAAACAGCGATATATAGATAAACATTTATCGTAACGCGTATTAAATCCCAGGTCATTGGCGTTCGTAATAGGTTTATTATACCTCTAAATTGTACTCTTTAGTTCAGGATTTTCGTATTATGTGTGTGAAGATGAATTCAAAAGACCATACAGCGTTTAATTAAAGTCACACACAATGTATACGCGTTGTGCCACATTACACATGTTATTTTTGTATTTCATACCACATTTACAAAAACACTATTTATGTACATTCCTAGTTGGCGAAAAATACTAATGACGGAAGACAACTCTGGCAAGGGTTCGATATTTTGCCGGAAAGTCGCCTCCTTTTGTCAAAACATTGATTTTGGCGTTATGTGTGAATTTTTTGAAAGTTAAGTCCCATTCAGAGATGTGTTCATTTTGAAAAGTTATTCATTAATAATGCCATTTATTTGAAAACTATAAAACATGCGATTTAAATGGTTAAATAGCGAATTTATAGATTAAAACTTTCTTTGCGGTATTCTGTATTAACAGTGTTATCCGATACCACGATGAAACAAAGCAGTAGACGCATAAACATGTTTACTTATGGACGACGGCCCAACAAACTATCAAGAGTGCATGTGTGTGACTTGGTGCATGTGCGCTTGTGTGTGTGCGTATGTCGATTGTGTATGTGTGTATTTCGAAGCAGTATTGTGCAAGGCTGTAGTTAAGTACCAGTATAACTTCCCTATATTGTTTAAAATTCATACAAAGTTGGTATTACATTTGAACCATGGTGGCCAAAAAAATACATGTTTACTTCTTCTTAATTTTAATTTGGCGGGCCATACTTTTGGTAAGGCATTGTGCAGTATAGCAGAGTACCCGGAGAAACATGCCCGATACGGTGACCAAAAACAAAACCCACATGCGCCGAGAAAAGGTCCACCTAGGAGAGAAGTTCCAACCACTGTGCTAATCGGACAGCCGCTGGGTCTACTTTAAAAGAGTCCAGATAGCGTGATCGAACACTGAAAAGGGTGAAATACGTTGAACAACAAGTTATTTTAAACTTCGGACGTTTGCGCGCAGTGCAAAATGGAGGATTAAAATTTACTTATTTACCATAACCCTGGTCAAATTCCAAACTGAGAAAATAAAATTGTTGACAACACTAATCGCCAACACATCAAATCCTCGCCGGCCCGAATGATGCACAGACTGTAAGAGACATGTATATCGTATTGTCTGAAATAAAGGCGCATACCGCAGCACTATTACTATGAACTCGTCATTGTATGGTATTTGTTGGGGCAACTCGTTGTTGCGAAACATCTCCATGGAACACCTCCACCATACGCATCAACTCCACATAGAACAAACCTGTANCACACACACACACACACACACACACACACACACACACACCATTCCTACACCCACTATCAAACCTTCTCCCATTTCACTTCATTCTTTTTCAAAATAAATTAGCACAAATAATTATAATATAATTCCCCTTTTCATAATTTTAAATTATTTTCTTTTTGTTTTTATTCGCATAATTACTTTCACACAACACTCACTGCCTTGTACAGGACGTTAAGGTGACGTACCTATCATCGGTGTCATAATTAACCAATTCCTTGTTACATTGGTTTATTTAATTGACATTAATCAACAAACAATTTGTACATGCCCTCTCGCTTATTTAAACATTCAATATTGTTATCAAAGCTAACAGTTGTTAATTAAGTAACATACATTCCACAACAAATTTTCAAAATACATATTTTTGGTTGTCATTCTGTACGTGTCAAAAATATTACTACCATAATTATATATTAGTTATCATGTTTATACGATTGTGGTATCGTGATTTTGCGAAATACGTATGAATTCGATTGATAACTCTAGTGTGCCTTTAACAAATTTAATAAAGCAACATTACATAGAGACCTTGCTTGGAGCTAGTCGGCTTAAAGTCAAAGTCTTTGCTACTTAAAATAGAAAAAGGTTTCCGGTCAATAGCTTGAGTTGTTATGGATATATTACACTGACACTCTGTATGTAGGTAGTTGATATGCAGACCAAACTGCAATTGGGGATTGTCTAATAAAACAAATGGCAAACAGATATTTTCCGGTCAATGACATGTTCTGGCATTTAGCGATATTAATGACAACAATTGTTACAGCAAGCTTACATGTGTTGGTAGATTAATATGCGTTTGTGTCGTCTGGTCACGGCTGAGTTTGAATGGAGGTATTGTAATTAAAAAATGTGTGTATGTAGCTTACATGCATATCTATATTGGGATACAACTGGGGGCCAGTCGGGTCCAGGTCGGTGTTTTTAAAAACATTCAACACTAGCTTACGATGGAAATTTAGATCCAATTTATCAATGTTACTTTGACTTAAACAAACTGTTTCTGCTATCAAACTTGAGTTGGGATAGATAAATTGCGCTCACATTGTGTGCATAGGTAATTGGCAGGCAGATTCAGATTGAGATTGCTCAATTATTAATGTTAATGTATTTTTTTTTTCATATTTGTTTGGGTTAATTTGTCTTGTTTTTGTAATAAATTCCAGCGATCCCAACTTCCAAGACTCCGATGCGATGTTGCCTGCATGAATTTTGAATATTTTATTGGAAATAATGTTTGGTAAGTATATCTGAGTAGTTGCAGTACTATTATCTTCCTGTTTATATAGATTAATTTAGATCATTCACTACGATGATTAGTGCCTGCACAATATGATGTACAAATGCATGTAAATAATAATAAAAAAACACAATGAAGTCAATGGCTAAAAATAATAGTTTATTATTATCCTGATTAATTCAAATAATCAGTCATTTAGCATTAAGCATGTTTACCTCAATATTAGAAATATTTAACATAAATAAAGGTATTTATAGCATGTTACATTATGTTATTTTGCTTATGCCATATCAATTGATGCCTCTCTGAATGACGAAGTTGTCTGTACACGCGCTTCTCACCGAGATTAAAATGATTCGGTATTGAATCCCGCCTAATGTAAGTTTGGTAGGTGTTAACCTTATATAATAGTTTGGGTTCCTCCAAATAATCCAGTTTGCCCCTATAGCTGAAGACCAAATAATAATTTAACATTTTTCAGGGAAACCGTATTAGCTGAAAATTGCAGTTCCAACTTTCTTTAGTTAAGAAATTTAATATGGTATGATTCCTGGTACACACTTCGTGTCCTCACATTATGCAGCCCAAGGCACTTTACGACACCTTATACTTCGAATTACATGCACAGAATTGCAACGTTATGCCACATAATGGGCGTTTCCATTCTCCGCGCATGACCGAGTGCATACGTTCGGTCAGGGTACCAGAGTGAGACTAACTCAAAAAGTCTTCTTAGTTAATAGCTTTAAAGAAAAAAAAACACATACAAGATGAATATTCTAGATGTGTGCAAAATGAGTTTCTTTGAAATGGTAGTATATGTTACATATAGCACATAGACAGCAATATACATTGTAACGTTTAATCTGGTTTTATAGGATATTTTTGTTTACTACAACATACAATTATACTTCTGTTTAATTTCAAAACTTTGTGCTCCTACACTCTATCGAAACATACTAGAGTCAGGAGGAACTTGTACTCTTTAGCATGGTGTCGTAGATGTTAAAACTCGCCTGCATTTCAACATTTCCGCACACGCACACGTTTGCACTCGCTGTATCTGCAGAAACAGATACATGTTTAACTGGATAGAATATTTTTTGAGTTGGGTAGTAGTGCTTTACGCGAATGAAAATTGATTCAAATTACTGCAGGCTGTGTTTTGCAAATCAAGATAAGGTTTGCTAAATACACTATTCCTATATTGTATGTGTATGTATTTAGAAAAAAATATTTTGACAAATTCATAGGGAACATCCTAATATCAATGTTCAATATGATTGAGCCTTTAAAAAGTGTGGTTTCTATACCCGCTCATCTTTATTTTCTCAATTGAAAGAAGAACAACGTCCCGTTAATCAAATCACAACATTCAAATCAAAGCGCTGAATGCGCTCAAAGACTTAAGCTTCAGACAATATGTTTAAGGGACAAAACAATTCGCCACAAGACCAGTAAAAGCTGGTGTTTCCTTTAAGTTCTTTAATAATGCGAACACTTATAGCATTAAAGAAATATCCATTTTCATAATTGATTCATTTACGAGGGTTGATCAAGAAATTCGTTGACTTGATTTATGATTTTCATACCCGATAGTCTACACTAGTGACACATATATAATATCAACTATAACTATTAAGGTACACGTCAAAAGCAAATGTCATTTTTGATAGAGAATGATTAGTGTTGCTGTTACTGTTATGCATTAATGCTCCAAATAATACAAGAATATATGTCATTGCCTGGTGGTAATTGTCTAGTGAACACTCAGTGACGTTTAACACATATGTGTGAACCATACACGTCACGTTAAACAGTAAAATAGGAAGACACTTTCTTCTTATTTAAACCTTAAGGCGACGCAAATATTCGTATTGCAGGATTTTTGCCGCATACACGTGTGGTAATTATGCAACGTGTTATGGCACATTGACCGAATCCAAATACAAATATCAATATCAATAACAAAGCCAGGCTGCTAAGGCTCGCATTGATATCGACTTACATGTGTAATTTGGTTATTACACGTAAAATGCATGTTTAAATGTAAAATGTGATGTGTTTTCGTGAACATTCATTTGAAAACTAATTTTGTAATCTGAAAATGTATGTATTGTAATAAATATCGACTGACATTTTGTATGAGACTTTTATTCTATGGGAATGTCTTGTTCGGGTAGTTGGCTCCTACATGTACTTAAGCATTTGATACAATTAATCATTTACAGTTACTGTTGTCTTAAATGAAAGGTGGTGTCCTTGAGTAGATCGACAGTTCAATAACCAAACATTTGTGTATTATTTATTACAATATCACTAATTCTGTGATGCAAACGTGCGAATAATCCATTCGGTTATTCCCTTTTTTTTGTTGATGTGAGTGGACATAATAACATTGTCAGCGTTCTCAACCACGAACAACATACATACAATACCTGTTCGTTTAAGAGCAACATATATTCAAAAAGGTTTATTTTGGTGCGTATGAACGTCTTAAGTGAAAAGACATATAAACAAAATCTGTATGTTAAGATGATTAAACTAATATAAACCTTAAACATGTTTGACAGTACAATTTATACTAAAACGCTCAGAAACAAAATAGTGCCCGTTGATACGTTTTATAAGAAGGAGAATATAGTTTTGCATTAACATTTATGTTATTCGTTCAAGATTCGAATGTATTATGAACAATTGCAGAATTGTATGCACATGAAGTTCATTCTACAATACGGATATCAATTACCGGGAAATATAATGAGTAGGCAGAAAACATCAATTACATGAAACGGTAACACAAGTGTTTACCATTTGCCCTTTGCTCTATTCTCAGGATACTGATTACCGGCACTTCTGACTTGACATCAGCAATAGAAACAACAAGCAATCCATATCGGCGTATTGTCATTTAAACTAACGTTCACAATAACGCTGTAGAATATAAGAGTGAGTATACTTTACTTATGCATCAAATATTTTCAAAATATACAGTCACTTTTTGACTTCAAATTAAAATGAGAATCTTTTTTGCATACCATTTTTATTCACATATGTGTGTCGAAATTAATACTTGTGAATGCAGTCCGCACATACTCGTTGTCTTTTCAAGCATACATTTTATATGAATATTATTTAAAGTCAACTTTCCGAAACGAAAGCAATTGTGCAAAAACGGTTGAGCCATTAGGTTATGATGTATAATTCATGAGTGTTTGTTTTTCAAATATTTAAATATAAATTACTATGTTGACTCACATTGAAAGTAACATATGATTCAGTTATCACTTATTCAGTGATAGGAACACTAACCTATATGAACACTTGATTTTGCATAACCCAGTTTGATGCTTTATAATTAAAGAAACATTAGCAACAAAATGTGTTTTTGTTTTTTTTACATCACTTAAACCTTTGGGGGTCACTTTTTGTCACGGTTGAAGCTGACAATAGTTTCGTTGTAGACAAGCACTATATAGAAATATAACTAAGAAAAAAGTCTTTTTGTGCATTATTTAACATAAAAAACACTGCAGTGTAGTGTATTTTGACACTTTTATTTTTTCTGATAGTTTAAAACATATAACGTGTTGTTTGATCATGCTTACGTATTAGTTTTGAATTAAAACTTATTTAAAATTGAATCTGTATGTACAAGACAACATTAGATACCATCATATTTATTCGAAATAGGGCTACTTTCATATTGCAACATGGTATCTAAAATTAACCTGAGTGTAAGCAATTTTACAATAACATCTCAACACTAGAGAAACACCTATCGTTTATATCTCTTCATTTGATGTTAGTGGTCAATTTACACTGTAAACGTTAGCAATTGAGGGCAACGATACATTACATAAATTTAGTTTGTATTACAATATCTTTGATATTATTTGAAATAGTTATATTATAATGATTATGTACGTGTGAATTTTTCAGTCAGAAAAAAAACATTTGTTTACTGGTGAAACGGTGTTTTTAATGTTAAAAATGAAACTTACAATAAGACTGTTATGTTACTCACAATAATTGTCCATCATGTAGTATTAAAGTTTACTAAATTCACCTGTTATCCGTAATATATTTACACAGTCGAATGAATTTTAAACACTTACAATAATGTTCGTGTAAAACGTAGTATGCGTTTATCGATTTTAGACAAAGTACACGAATATGCACGAATCAGAATAAAAATGAAGGATAAGATATCATAAGTACTAACCATTATGTCTTTGCTCATTATACAAATCAAGATACGAATCAAACTAAACTGTCCTTAAGACAGCATAACATATCAATATTCATTTATCACATGCACATGCAGACACATAAATTAATATCAACCATTTTAAATAAAAAGATGAATTTATGTGAGAAAAACAGATGCAAAACATATATAATGGTCTTTTAATACAGCTTAAATGTGCACATTCCTGCACATAATTGGCATTCACATTTCTGTATGGGCGCTAAGTTCCTTATACCTCAGCGAAAACCAATGCNCAACACTAGAGAAACACCTATCGTTTATATCTCTTCATTTGATGTTAGTGGTCAATTTACACTGTAAACGTTAGCAATTGAGGGCAACGATACATTACATAAATTTAGTTTGTATTACAATATCTTTGATATTATTTGAAATAGTTATATTATAATGATTATGTACGTGTGAATTTTTCAGTCAGAAAAAAAACATTTGTTTACTGGTGAAACGGTGTTTTTAATGTTAAAAATGAAACTTACAATAAGACTGTTATGTTACTCACAATA
This sequence comes from Dreissena rostriformis, assembly GCA_007657795.1. Taxonomy (NCBI): domain Eukaryota; kingdom Metazoa; phylum Mollusca; class Bivalvia; order Myida; family Dreissenidae; genus Dreissena; species Dreissena rostriformis. The sequence continues at coordinate 31,667 of VMBQ01004211.1, read as the reverse complement.
ATTGTCCATCATGTAGTATTAAAGTTTACTAAATTCACCTGTTATCCGTAATATATTTACACAGTCGAATGAATTTTAAACACTTACAATAATGTTCGTGTAAAACGTAGTATGCGTTTATCGATTTTAGACAAAGTACACGAATATGCACGAATCAGAATAAAAATGAAGGATAAGATATCATAAGTACTAACCATTATGTCTTTGCTCATTATACAAATCAAGATACGAATCAAACTAAACTGTCCTTAAGACAGCATAACATATCAATATTCATTTATCACATGCACATGCAGACACATAAATTAATATCAACCATTTTAAATAAAAAGATGAATTTATGTGAGAACAACAGATGTAAAACATATACATACATGCAGACAAATAAATTAATATCAACCATTTTAAATAAAAAGATGAATTTATGCGAGAAAAAACAGATGTAAAACATATATAATGGTCTTTTAATACAGCTTAAATGTGCACATTCATGCACATAATTAGCATTCACATTTCTGTAAGGGCGCTTAGTTCCGTATACCTCAGCGAAAACCAATGCTGTGTATAATCAACGTTCTTCAACAACATGAAGCTAAGATTCAGAGGGTTGCTATGTACTATAAACAAACAGGACAATCGTTAGTTTTTTAATATGTCTTTCAGTATGATATGTTATACAATCAATTGTAGATATTTCAAATAATATGCATTCACTTCTTTGTTTTGATTGTAAGTTCAAATCCGTAAAATTTGCCGCCTTGGGCGCACGTTAGGTTATCACTTTCTCCGAACTGTAATTAAGTGATCCACGTAGTAACATGTTTCATCGCAATCTTGTCTGTACATGTGTAACATTGATATCCACTCGGACCTTTCAATCTTTGTCGTATTGAATATACTTTTCCTGTGGAAAAATTAACACAGCTGTCTAAATTTACCAGTTCATGCTCAATACCGTACTTGTATTTAAGCGTAACATTCTGGGTAAGTATAACTGGTAGTTAGTTGGTAAAAACAAATCTTCCGCATTTAATTTACAGTCCGAAGACACACTTAAACTAAGACCATCTTGAGATCCGGTGCAATTCCATTCATGACTGATTTTATAACACCTTATAAATAAACATTTCTCATGTGAAGGTTTCCTTGGTGTACAATTAAATTTTGATTTTTTAAGTTGTTTTAAAATACTTAAACATACACTCATTTTTTCCTCATTGTTGAGAACGTTTTCACAGGCTACAACATCTGTTAACTCTTCTGAGGTCATGTTCGGGAACCTAATCAGGCGTATCAGTTCGTCCCCAAACTCCTGTCTAATATGTTCATCTGTTTCCTATTTCCCAGCGTCTCTACATCTCTGAGCAGCCCAGCGTTTACATCCAACGTACAGTTTACACTCGCTGGTGTTGAACATGTCTAGTTTAAGCACTTCTTGCAATCCCGACTTACACGTTTTAACAAATCATCTGACTGCAAAACGCTTCAAGACTGCTCCATGATAAATTCCAAACTATTATCCTTCATTTGTGCATCGTCAAACACTATTGCCTGGTCGAAAATTATGCAAACATTTTTTCTACATCAATGTTGTCTTTCAGGAATGCATTGCATTGGGATTTTAGCCCAGGGACATGGTATTTCTTCGCCGAATACAACAAACGTAGAACTGTGTCTGAGTTTATTTCAACTTTACCGCTGTACAGGTATTTGACAAATAACAGGAATTATAACAAAAATGTGGAAAAACTTCTAGGGGGACCAAATATAGCGTGCATCCATTTAATATAGCCTCCATTACAATCTTCAAAAAAACGAGTGCTATTGTATTTAATATATAATTTGTATTCATCTGAACAAGGATGCCCCATAAGTGCAGTTGGTCGGAATATATTTTTGATCAGACTTGAATGGTATAACAAACAAGTTTTCTTATACCGACCTTAATAGATTATCTAGGGTAGATGGCTCTATATCTGGAACGTTGATGACGTATTTGGATTCGGCAAGTGCACCACAGAACATTGCATGAAAAACTGGGATTCGGCTGGCGAGAATGAATTTGTGACAATGTATCTGCTTTTCTTCATTTCCGGCCGCTAATGTGACGTCACAGAGCGTTTCGTTCTCAAGCATCTTAAGGTTTTTTTCGGCAAAGGATTCCGAATAAATCCAATCAGTCGCCATTACCTTACAAAATAACGATCGGTGTTAAATGTGTCAAACCGAAAAATTAGACCGTATAACACTCATCTGTATTATAATAAGAAGTTATGTTCCACAACAAATGCATTAAGCTATTTGATCATATGCAATACTTCAAACCAACTGAATGAACGCGCCATAGCGCGTACACACGTGTACTCGTGCGGAAATATTAAAATGCAGGCCAGAACTACCCTCAACGATACCAGGCTTAATGAGAAAAACAAAAGCATTGCATTTGCATGTCGGTTCATTTTACAATACAGATATCAATTACTGGAAAATATCATGGGTAGGCAAAAAATATCATATACATGATACGGTATCACAGATTTTTACCATTTGACTGTTGCTCTTTTCACACAATTATGATTACACAAAACCACGAAGGCGATAACCCGAAATGGCTTGATTATAAGCATCAGAACGACAAACCATTGCTTATTACTTCAATATACGACAATTAGCCCTTCCCTTTTTCGAATATACAATAAATAATATACCATTCATGTGTATAATAGCAAAACTATTCTAATTTGAAGTCTGCGCTTTTTCCACTAAAAACATAAACACGAGCGTTTACGTGATGAGAAATTGTTATAATTCAAATCAAAATGACGTCAATTTCATTAATTCACATTTAGTGATTCATCGATGTTATGTAATATATATTGTTAAATACTGTAACAATAGTCGGTTGAAAAATGCAAATTAGATGGGCAATTAACTTAACGTCAAATATGGCTCAACTCATATAAAAATACGTATTACTAATATGTTTTATTGCGCGAAGTAGTACAGACATAACTTGTTGGTCGAGTTTGTTTGATCGCGTTTAAGCACTTTCTATTCACTATTTCCGTATTTTTTTCAAAACATTGTCTCTTCCTAACGTTGTATAATACCCACACTTATTTTGTTTCTTTATTTCTATACTAGAATATAAAAGTCGTGATAGAATTTACACAATATACATTAAACAACGAAATCCCAAATAATGTTGAAACTTGCAAATGAGCATACTATTTTATATGTTTATACTATTAATGTATTTACATAGCAAAACAAAATATGTCTGCTTATATACAGTTTGTTCACATTTTTCAGAGAAGCATTTTTACAGATGTGCAACTATATAGCGTATTGCTAATGTTCGATATACATGAAATACATGTGACTTTTTGTGTTATAATTAAAAAAAGACAATATGCATTTAACATTTTAATTCGTTACTTTGTTTTAAATCAATTTCTTTATTCCTAATTAGCTCTGGATTTTGGTTCGATTTTGAAGGATGCACCTACTATAGTTATCGTGAATGGCGTACACGATATATGACGGTTTTGTTAAATGAACTCAATACATAGTTGTTATATAAACATGCATTTAAATATGGATGACCAATTTATGATGCACAACAACAGTATTGATATCAAGATGACGTTAAAACTGTGCCACTTAATAACACGTACACTGACAAGACCATTAAATAGTAACATGTAAACTTTTTACATCTAAATTATAAATGCATATGGAAATAAAATACAAAATACACTAGTTTAGACTGTTCAATAAAATGTGGTATCTCATTTAAGAAGTCATTTAATTATTGTTTTGAACTCAGTCATGCTGTCGTTATAAAGTGTTCCAACAATTACTTTGTTTATGTCTACATTGAAGTAGACAGATCTTGGGCAGCCATCAACATCGACTGTGGCTAGGATTTTCTTGCCTTCTGTGTCTACTTGACTTACGGATTTCTTACCAAAGACAAACACCTGCCCTGTTGCTGCCACGTGTATGTTACATGTTATCAAAGATTGTTTGAATAAACGATCCTGGAGCGTGGCTATGACTGCTCCATCCCTGGTCAGGGTTACAAGCCTGCCATTAGAATGGTCAGTCAGATAAATCCTCTTCCTTTTAGAGCTTACTGCAACTCCCGTAACTGTACAAGACATACAACGTATATAAACTGGTATGATGTTCCTTGTGCTGACATAAATTCGTTGTATATATCATTGAGTAAATCACCCACATGTCGCTGTTATATATCGGATTTTACCCAATTGTTAATGTTTTTCTATCTGCTGATGTCAAGCCTAACCCCACACAAAGTCCAGAATTAATCACAAAAACACACAAGCGTAAATACACATTAACCTCCTAGCATCGTCCTTCACATTTCAAAGTAAGTAAAGATAATTATTCGATTTAATTTTAGTATTTTATTCACAATTGTGGGAAGGGGCCGGGCTAATAAACAATTATTTTTGGAAACCTTCAAGTTGGAATTTTTAGGTCCCATTTGGTTAAAATATATACTTTGTCAGTTGTGTTGGGGTGCCTATAACGGCCACAAATTTCAACGAAACAACAACACCACTGAAAATTGATATATAAAGACTCGATGGTTACGAGAACACCTAATAAAATAGGTATAACTGTTTGAGGCACGATGCAATGAAGTAGAAATGAGGATACTACGAATCGCTTCTTGTGGCAAAGATAAAGAACCTAGCAACACGAAGTACACATTCCTGATTATCTCAATGTATTTAAGAACGAACTAGAAATACAAGGATTATAATGCCCGACTACGTAACTGAAATAAGCATAATAACTCTATTTTACATAACTGACATTAAACGTGAATTAATTTTAAGTTTGTATATCCTTAACACTAACTTTAACACAATATATATTGTAAGCTTCACGTAAGTTACCTTGGGACTCATTTTCGTACAACTCCTTCACTAATCGTCCATGTATGGTATATTGGAACAACGCAGTTCCGGAAGTTATATACATGTCGCCTTTGTGGTGCGCTAATCCGTTACACGAATGATTCAATTGTAGACTCTTTATCGTAATTATCTTTCTATTGACCACTCGTAGGAAATGAATTTCTTTATCAGAAGAACGCCCGCTGACAATCACCGCCACTTCATTTGGGGGAAATGTTACACATGGCCCATGGGCGCTTAGGTAGCTTTACTTGCACTATAACGTTGAACGCCTTATCGAGGAGTTTCACACGCATATTGTTGAAGTCTAAAATGAAGAGATTCCCGTTTGACGTCTCACATATACCTGTTATGGTGCAGTTGATGTTATCAACATTTGTTCTCACATTGTATTGTGACTTTTCTTGCACATAAATGACTTTGTTCGGATCAACATGTTGATTTGACACCACACCAACGCGACTGATGATTTTCCAGAGATCTGTACAGGCAGCGAAAAATTGTTCCAAGTCCTTGTTGTGCTGAAATTCTATATTTGCACTCGTGACTTTTTGAAGGAATACCTCTGCCGAAGCGGTTTGGTCCAGATATTTTCTGAACAAAATAAAAGATTTCTCAGGCGAGTTAATGCTTTTATACCACCTTAAGCTTTGAAATAAATGTCCCACATTGTTTGCGTTTATCCTCCAAATAATTCTTTAAACTCGAGTGCAACTTATCCAATCCATGTATTGTATTTTGTTGTAGACGGTCTTAACTGTCGTTGATTTGTCGAAGAAAATCAGGTATTTCTTCCAGAATAATGTCATATGATGTTTGTAGAGACTTGATATTATGTTCACTTCTATTTTCTGATTCCACTAAGCGTTTCTGAAATTGTTTCATCTTTGTTTCTAAGTCAGCTACGTTCATGGGTTGCGTTGACGATTTTGAAGAATTGCATTTTTCAGCTTATAGAACTACCTTGCTGCATTGCCTTAAATATAAATTTGAGTTCGTATAATTCACACTTCCCTTCACAAGAAAACGCAATTGAACAATAAGAAAATGTTTATTTGCTTCTAACAAAACAATGATTCTGCAAGAATGACGATGATTTGGATTGTCATGCTCATTATGATCATAATTATCATCATCCTAACCGTCGCAATGATATTTTCCTAATCAGCAATATTATCCTGATCATTGTTTCAATGGAGGTATTGAACGAACCGGTGATGACAAGAATAATGATTAATTCTACACCGCAGATAACGATACAGTGTATAATACGAAAGTGAAAACAATTAAATAATGGTGCGGATCCAGATGATGTTGTCGATGACGATGATTGACATGATACTCTTAATACAAATTCTTGATTTCGCCGTTGTTCAATAATTATATAACCATAATATTTAAAATGGTGATTATTCAAATATGCTTACATGATTGATGATGCATATTTAGTAATTCGGACTAAGTACTTGATACACAATCAATGTGCATGTAGCACATTTGTTATTGTTTGAATCTGTAATAAAAAGTGGAGAGTGTTTGGACGATCTGTGAACAAGCCCCTTTAAATAAAACAATTGTCACAGAATTAATTTATTTTTTGTTAACAAGTTTACATCACAGTAAACGACCTTTATAACAATTGTCCGAAATTGATGTATACGACATTCGATGAACTAGACCCTGTACATTAAACTAACTGTGTTTAAGTTTTGCCTTACAGTTATATGATCACGTCATTACCTGTGGTTGTTATGAAAAAAACATAACTGTCAAAGCAGTTGTTCATGATCTTCACAGAACTTCGTCAGTTTCTCAGTAAAGTGCTCCTCACATAACTCCAGAGTATCATCCGCTGGTTTCGTAACAGGCCTGTTGTCACATGTGCCTTCCGCTGACACGGAATGATCCTTGTGTATTTTGTTGTGCATTAGTACGCACTGATTGCAAAAATGTTTCGAACATTTCTGACAATAAAGCAATCCTTCTTTATATTTACTATCCTCCTCGCAAACAGAACAACAAACGTCGTATATTACGTCTGATCCTTTATTCTGCGATGTTTCGAAGTTTGCAGCCATTTTCAGATGTCTGTGTAGACCTTCTTTCGATTTCCGTATAAACAAACTATCCACTGAGTCGGCTTATATATTGTGTATATGCAAAGGTGTCGAGCTTACATTTAGGCCGAACATTTAAACAATTTGGTCAACATTGTTTTCTGTTTTGGTTGGATAGTTGTATTTTGTGTTGTTATATTCATTAACAGTTTGGAAAGAAAAAAATAGTATATTTCTGTATTAAGATATATATATTTATTCATGCAAATATGTAAACAGTTCACTGTTGTACTTTTATTTACTTAGATCCTTATAACGATTTACACCTTTAATCATTATTTACATTTTTTACTGATGTCTGTATTTTAACATAGTGTTAACAAGAGGGTCACAATGGCCCTAACACACTTACTTGATTTCTAGGTATAGCAAGTGATTTAAGCTGGTTGACCTAGTTTTTGCTTTATGTTACCCAGGCTTAAACTAACCTAGATGTGGTCAATATTATATTCCGAGTGTGTTTCATTGAAATTAAGTCACACATGAGGCATTCTAGTGTTTTAAGCGTTTTTTAAGACTTTACCTGGTGACGTAATTTATGAAGCCACTTGTCCCAGATTTGAACGTTGTTGTGATGTTGTAATGATACAAACTCTGACCAAATTTCACAGATTGGTTATTAAAGATAAATGTTAGATTGTTAACACGTTTTCCTAAAGCTTTTAATTGGTGACCAGGTGTTTTACCCCACCTGACGTTGGCCTAGATATTGTCCAGATGGACATTCTGACTTCTATAGTGGTAGCTTTACATTTTCGTCACCACCCTAAGTCACATATGTACCCTTCTCCGCTGGACAAATGGGACGAATTAAAAGACAGTTTTCTCTTTTTAGTAATCAATGTCACAAAAGGAGACTTGCAAATGTAATACTTTATCAAAAGTGTAATAAGAAGCACGTTTGTAATGATAGCATATAAGGTTTAATTGACATGAACATTTAAACAAACTTGTGTGGCCTTGCAATTGCTCTATGTTTGCAGAACGCTTTACGTCTTCGTATCCGCGATCTTAACAAACAAGCGCTAAATCTAAATAGCAACGCTTGAATATCCACTTACTCTTTTGTGGGAAGTATGTACACGTATATACATACGCGCTAAGACTTTATCAATGAATGGATCATATTTCTTCCTGTTTGATTGTGCATTTGTTATTTAACATCAATCATATAATTCGCGTCGTCGCTTGCTTTAAGAAAATGCAAATTGTTATTAAGTAGCGGTTGTGCAGGAGTTTCCACAATGAGCGTTGTCTACATATTTAAAATAACCAACGATGGCACACCAGTTGATTGAAAGTATTATACTGTCTTTCTCGAACATTTCAATCATGAGCGTACAAATAACATTTTATGGCTCACCATTGAGCGAGAAGTTAATATTAAGTGGGTAAGTTATGAGCATAAAAGTAACATTAAGTAATGCAACAATGAACATACAAGTACCAACAGACCTTTTTAGATTACATACGAATTGTAAAGTTAAATGAAGGCTTTACTTTTTAAACAACAGACCATATTACATCATTGAGTATAATACAATTCACGTAATTTTATGTTTATGTTAATATATATATATATATACATTGTGTGAAGTGTGAAGTTGAAGATTATTTTTTGTGAAGACCATGTCTCTGACCATCTTGTGGACGTGGACGTGGCGTATGCACCATGATGAGCTAATGATCTGTATTCATCTTATATGTAAAATTAGAAATATTATAATAAAGAAAGTAAACACTATTTATTCACCAAACAATATTTTATACAGACACTTACGCTTAAACACCGTCAAACAATGAACAAGTAAAAAAAACGATATGAACATGAACGTAACTGAAACACTCACGCACACATTCGATTAACAATTATAAACTTTATATAAATATCATTGAATTAAGAAATGATTTCCGACTCAGTGTTGGTTATTGCGGTATTAACACACGGTTTGAAGTTCCGATGCATAAGAACAAAACCAAGAACGGTTTGATTAAAAATTGTTGGCAATTACCGCAATAGCCAACACTTAGCCATTTATTTTTTTAAATTTGCAAATAATTTATATATAATTCGTCTGTATACAAGTAAAATTATTTGGAAAAAAATCCGGCCATTTTCCACAAAACACAAACACGTGCGTTTTCGTGACGTCAACATAACACAACAATTTAAAAGACATTTAAAAGCAAAAACATATAAAATACGTAATTCTGTCATGGGTCACTTTAATATTTTTCCGAAAAAAGTCTCGACGACAAAATATCTTCTATGTATTTGACACATAAAAATCACGATGGAATATTTCATGACTTCATTCACAGAAGAAAATGAGTTACATAAAACAATTCATTATATCAATTGATAGCTTTTGGGACTTTGAAATAGTACGTTATTTGATTAAGTGAGTTGGTAGGCAATGATTTTCAGGTAATTGTCATCAAGCTATTCATATATAGAACCGGGATTCATAAATTATTATTACATTGACAGGATAGTGAACGTCCACTGAGAGGCTTGTTCTCATGAGATAATACTGTTACTTTGAAGAACCATTCTTACTTCTACGCGAGGAATCATAGTACATACAGAGTAAGATACAATTATTGTAGGCATGATAATGTACGTTACAGGAAAAAACAACCTAAGACCAATTGAGTGATTAATCGATGTGATATCAAATATGTGTTTCATACTGTAATGATAGTATATTAACACACGCAAATTAGAAACTCAAGTTACTCAATTTACTAAACGTTACAATTCGGCTGAACTGAAACGAAAATGTATAACTAATGCGATACATAATGCAGACATCATTTGTTAGTACAATTTGCTAATTCACGCATTTAAGATTCTTTTTACTTTTAAATTATATATTTTTAGAATTTCCTGAAATACTTTAAACAAAGGCTTTGTCCATGGTTGTAGAATACAAGATACTTATTTTGCGTAAATGTCTAGACAATAGAATATAATTGGTAGAATCGTAGTCTTGGTAGGAAAGAATTTCGAACGTAGAGAATAAAAACGAAATTGCAAATAATGTTGAAACATATTATACATGCATGTACTATACATTTTCATACCAAATACAAAATATATCTTATAGTAAACAGTGTGCACATTTTAAGGAAGCTTTTTACAGGTGTGCAACTGTATAGCTCCTTGATCATGTTTCATGTCTAAATGAAATACATGTGAGGTTTCGTGTTATTATTATACAAAGACAATATGTATTTAACATTTTAATTAGGTACTTTGTTTTAAAATTATTTATCCTTTTATGTACTTATTTTTATTTATTTTTATTCGATTTTGGAATATACATCTTGTTTAATATACGAGATAATCATGAATGGCGTACATGTTATATGACAGTTTTGTTGAATGTCTCCACACCTCATTTTTATATGAACATGCTTTAAATATGGATGATCCATTTATTATGCTCAACAACATCATTGATATTCAGCTTACGTTAAAACCGTACACCTATAGTAACAAGCACACGTACACGACCATTTGATAGTTACACGCAAACATGTTTAATCTAAATTACTAGTTTATATGGAAGTGATAATACACATACAATATTTCACTCTAGTTAATTAAATATGATACATCACTGAAAATTCATACAATCGTTGTTTTGAACATTGTCATGCTGTTGTTTACTTTCATTCCAACAAGTAACTTGTTGTGGTCTGCATTGAAGTAGACAGACCTAGGGGAGCCATCAACATCGACTGTGGCTAGAATTTTCTTACCGTCTGTGTCTACTTGACTTACAGATTTATCACCAAAGACAAACACATGTCCTGTGGCTGCAACGTGTATGTTACATGTTCCTAAGATATGATCGAATACGCGATCCTTCAGTGTGGTTGTGACTGCTCCATCCATAGTCAGTGTGACAAGCTTGCAATTTATGAGGTCGGTCAGATATATCCTCTTCCCATCATGACGTATTGCAACTCCTATAACTGTACAAGACATACAACGTATATAAACTGGTATGATGTTAATTGTGCTGACAATAACATACATTCGTTGTATATATTATTGCGTAAATCACACCATCACTCTCTTATAAATGCGATAAATAACGCATTACCCCTTAATAAGTTTGACTTGACGTTACATTCGAAAACTGGTTAGTTTCGAGCGTTCTACAGTGGGCAATACTGCGTAAAACAGTTGCACCTTTAATTGCAAGTATGTTAACGTTGGATGGTAATCATGTGCTTTTATCATTTTACGTAAAACTCTATTAAACACCAATGCTGTATACATTTTTCATTATTATTAATAAGCCTATATCATTTGGAATCAATTTGATTTTTTTTTTCGAAAATATAAAATTGCTTTTTCAACTTGCTCAAAACTAAGTCTTGCTTGACATCTGTGTTTAAAACTTACATTTTCTCTACATGTATTTGCATTTATTATAGAATATTCAATAATATGTATGCAATAACACAGACATCGGTTAAATTTGAAAAGGTTATAGCTTAACGGTTATTAAACAGTTTAACCAGGCCTCTTCGATTATTATAAGACCCACTTCAGTCATGAACGGCCAGATGATGATATATGTCAATTAGTGTCCAATTTTCCAAACAGTGGAAGCATTTACTGAAGTTCACTTTACGTGGCTTATTATTGGTGTTAATTTGTACACGTATGTACCTTATATATATATTGTTTTTGTTTCTTGAATTACTATGTTATCAATTGTGTTGCATGTTCTTACTGGTATTTTCATATTTTTAAATCGGAAAGCGAAAAGTTTGTCTGACGTGTTCACAATAAAATCACACATATAACTGAACCAGCGGATAATTGCATCGTTTATCAAACTTACAGAAGACGCAGTGTATTGCAAACCAAGTTTAAACAAGCTACTTGAAATAAGTATACGAAAAATAAGACTCTACAGACATTATCAGGAGAGGTATACTGTTTAACCCCCAGTACTCTTTTATTCAAGACAAGTCACCAATTGTCTGTAAAATACAGGACAAAACATTTACATAATGCGCAGACATTTAACATCAAAGAATGATGCGGTGGGGTCACCGCTTTGGAACGGACTATGCACAGCATTTGGGCTTTACACCGGTTAACGGCTAGCCTAATCGCACAATAGATCCAGAATTAATCACAAAAAGACACAGACGTAAATACAAAATAATCAATCCAGCAAATCAAATTTCAAAGCAATTAAAAGACAATACTCTAAATCCCTTTTTGTTGACAAGATCCAGAACCTAATAGCATATTGTACACATTCCTTACCATCGTAATTCATCTCATAACGAAGTAGACATACAGAGCATACTACTTCTATTTTACATCACCAATCTCAAACGTGTATTTAATTTACAATTTTAATTGAATACACTCTAACTTGTACACATTACAGAGTGTAAGCTTAATGTAAGTTACCTGAGTAATTTGCAGACTAATCTTCGTACAACGTTTTCACTAATCGTCCATCTGTTGTATACTGGTGCAACGCAGTGCCGGAAGTTACAAACATGTCACCTTTGTGATGCGCTATTCCGTAACAAAAATTATTCAGTTGTATATGTTTTGTTTTAATAATCTGCCCCTTGTCAACTCGAAAGAAGTGAATTTCGTTAAGAGACTTATGGTCGCTTACAGCCACCGCGACTTCATTGAGGGAAATGTTACAAATAGACCACGGGTAAGTAGTTAGCTTTACTTGCACTATCACGTTGTACGCTTGGTCAAGGAGTTTCACACACAGATTGTTAACATCAGCAATTACGAGATTCCCGTTGGACATCTCACCTATACCAGTTATGGTGCAGGTGCTCGTATCAGTATTTGTTCTCACTTTGAATTGTGACTTTTCTTGAATTCTAATGATCTTGTTTGGATCAACATGTTGATGTGACATCACAACAACGCGACTGGTGATTTTCCCAAGATCTTTGCAAGCAGCGAGAAACTGCTCCAAGTTCTTGTTGTGCTGAAATTCAATGTGTGAATTCGTGGTAACTTTTTGAAGAAATACCTCTGTCCACGCGATTTGGTCCAGATATTTTCTGCACAAAATAAAAGATTTCTCGGGCGATTCAAAGCCTTTGGTATCATGCACCGTAAGCTTAGAAATAAATGTCTCACATTGTTTGCATTCATCCTCAAAAGAAGTCTTTAAACTGGAGTGCAAACTATCCAATTCATGTATTGTATGTTGTTGAAGACGGTCTAAACTGTCGTTGATTTGTCGTCGAAAATCAAGTATTTCTTCCTGAATAAGTTCATATGATGTTTTGAGAGACTTTATATTCTGTTCACTTCTGTTTATTGCTTCCATTAAGCGTTTCTTAAAGTGTTCAATGTTTGTTGCAATTTCAGCGATGTAAATAGGTTTTGTTGAAGATTTGCATTTTTCAGCTAATAGAACTGCTGCATTGCCTGGAAGACAATTTTGAGTTCATATAATTCATACATACATGTTCACATAACTAATAAACTAAATTTACTAATCACTATTTCTCTTTTATATTCGCTGTGTCATATATATATATTCCAGAAAGTTTTGTTTTTGCTTCTATCAAAACAATGGTTGTGCAATAATGACGATGATTAAGATTGTCATGCTCATTATGATGTTGCTGATTCTGCTGAAAATAATGAATAATAAGGTTGCAGTGGTAAAATTGGTATAAAGATCATCGTCACAACCGTCGTAATGATATGTTTTATCATACTCAACAATTGTATGCTGATCATTGGGTAAATGGAGGTATTGAAATAACTGGTGATGACAAGAATGATGATTATTTATTCACTGCAGATAATCACGCAACAGTTTATAATATTAAAGTTCATATAATTAAAAATGGTGCGGATCCAGATGATGTTGTCGATGACGATGATAAATATGATACTTATGATAACATTCTTGATCTTGCGTTGTTCAATAACCATAAAACGATAATATTGGAAATGGGGATTATACAAATATGCTTACATGATTCATGATGCATAATAAGTAATTATGACTAAGTACTTGATACACAGTTAATGTGCATGTAGCAATTTTTTTATTGTTTGATTATGTTAAAAAACGTCGAGAGTGTTTGGACAATCTGTGAACAACAAGCCCCTTTAAATAAAAAAATTGTCACATAATTGATTTTTTTTTAAGGAATGTACATCACAGTAAACGTGATTTATAATAGTTGTGCGCAATTGATTTATTCCATATTCGTCGAGCTAGACCCTATACATTAAACAAACTGTGTTTGTGTTTTGCCTTACAGTTATATGATCAAGTAATTACCTGTGGTTGTTATGAAAAAAACATAACTGACAAAGCAGTTGTTCGTGATCTTCACAGAACATCGTCAGTTTCTCAGTTGAGTGCTCATCACATAACTCCAGATTATCATCCGCTGGTTTCGTAATTGGCCTGTTGTCACATTCGCCTTCCGCTGACACGGAATGATCTTTGTGTATTTTGTTGTGCATTATCACACACTCGTTGCAGAATTTTTTCGAACATTTCTGACAATTAAACAATCCTTCTTTATGTATACGATCTTCCTCGCAAACAGAACAACAAACGTCGTATATTTTGTCCGATCCTTTATTCTGCGATTTTTCGAAGTTTGCAGCCATTTTCAGATGTGTCTGTAGACCTACTTTTGATTTCCCTCTATACAAACTATCTACTTAGTCGGCTTATATATAAGGTATATGCAGAGTTGTCGAGCCTACATTTAGGCCAAACATTTATACAATTTGGTTAACATAATTTTCTTTTATGGTTGGATAGTTATATTTGTGTTGTTATGTTCAATAAAAAAATTGCAAGAAAGAAAAGTCTATTTCTGTATAAAGATATATGTACCTTCAGGCAAATATGTAACCAATGCACTGTTGTACTTTTATTTTCTTAGATCGTTATAAAGATCCACACCACTTATCGTTATTAACTAGGAAAATGTCGCCCCGGAGTGGTTGGCTTGGGCATATACGCTATCTGCTATGCGGACATTTATGATACAAGCTATGTGGATATATATCCACTGCACAACTTTAACATGTGTTAATAAATGTACGGAAAACTGATCTAAATATACTGAGTGTAATGACTCATTTCGTTTTATAATAAATGACGTCTTAAGTTAGTCGTAAACAATAGCAAACATAAATGCTTCGTTGTTTATTGATTTATACCAATCAACGCATTATAAACAAGGACGTCTATTTCCATTTTTGTCAGTAATATGTAAACTTTCAAAAAGGGTATAATGATCATAAACTAACATCAATTTATTTAATGAAGGCACTTTTACAACATTTTAGAAGCTAAGACTGGTAAGAAAATCAAGAAGCTAATTAGGTTTGAAACTATATCTTTTTGTAAGCAGAAGATTCAATATGAAAACATATTTAACTCTTAGCTTATTTTAGACTCTAATTTATATGAGATTGGCATAATCCTGAAATTAACTGCTCTGAACAATATGTACGATAAAAAACAAAGAATTGTTTTGTAAATTAACTACACATTCCAAGAATGTTTTACTCACAATTTTTGAGAAGTAAACATTATTTATTGAAGCAGTTATCGGATGTAAAAACGGGTATATATTGAAAACTGTGCAAACTTTGTTTATAATACTGTTGATAACATAATGTATGAATATATCCAATAAGATTTTTTAAGTGAAAGCTACTTTAACGCTAACCAGCTTGTATTTAAATTACTGTCGTAGAGAATCACTATACATGGCATCAATTTACAAAAACTAAGGGCTAAGATATTTCAGAGCAGATGTTTAATATTACTGTGTTATTAAAGTCTTTAAAAGCATGTGCTCTTTGGGGTGAAGACAGTTAAGTCTCCTGGGGGAATAATATGAACACGGTTGTCAGTAAACATTCGAAATATAAAACATATTGCCCATGCAGTTTGAAAGAAATGATGTTGGATGCTATTTTGATATTTTAAGGTCTATCTTAACCATGAGACCCACAGAGTATGACCAGTAATTAACCAAGTGGCTTAATACTAACTTGAGTTCAAGGTATAGCAAGTGATTTGGGTTGGGTGAACTAGTTTTTGCTTAATGTAACCCAGACTTTAACTAACCTTGTGTGTTAAAGATAATAATCCGACTATGTTTCATTGGAATTAGGTCACAAATGTGGCTTTTATAGTGTGTGAAGCCTTTTTAAGGACTTTACCTGGTGACGTAATTTATGAAGCCACTTGTCCCAGATTTGAATATTGTTGTGATGTTGTAATGTTATAAATTCTGACCAAATTTTATTAAGATTGGTTCAGAACAAAAAGCTTTAAGATTGTTAACAAGTTTTTCTAAAGCTTTAACTAGGTGACATGAATTTTGAGCCCACCTGACCTTAACCCAGATATTGTCCAGATGAACATTCTGACCTCAATAGTGGAAGCTAAATGCTCAACTTTTACTAGAAATATGACTTTGTTTGGCCTTATCGTTATAGTTTGCGGTTACAACTATTTAAGAAAGTTATTTTTACTTCAATAATAAAAGAACAAATACAGCCACTGGGATTTTTGTATCTTCGTAATGATTTTACAAACGCCCAACAGGAAGGTTTTGATGTTTCTATGATAAAGATCTCAAACACCATTCAATCCGAACTAAAATACAACAAGAAACAAAATCAGCCTAAACATGCACCAACATTACAGCTTTTAAATATTGTTATCTTATGCATTAGCAAGTAAATATAATTTCCTTATGTCTTATATTGTTGTGAGTAAACAAACTTCCTCGCTACACATGTTTGTTGACTCAATAAAAGCCAAAATGATCACTATGTGGCTATTTAGATTGTTCATGGGAGTTGGCCGTTTTGGGTGATGGTAAGACATGATTTGAAGTGAGATTATACATCTTGTTTACATTATACAAAGAAAAAAAAACACATTACAAATAGACCCAGTCCAGGATTAATCTTCAACGCAAGGTTTATTAGACAGCATGTAAATACTTCACAGATCACATTAAATTCTCTCTTGCATACTTTCAGGTGATCAAATGGCTTAAATGTAGGGTTTTCTTTCCTTGTTGGTGGACCAAAAAAAACAACAAAGAAACAGACAACAGTTATTTTAAAAAGACATTGTATTACAAAATTCACGTTTTACCTTAACACTATAAAGAGAATATATGGATTACAAAGTGCAGAACAAGGCCCATTTACACCGATTTTGCTTATATCTGTTTATAATTGTCAGACTATAACCTACAGCGCCAAGATCTTCATTGCAATGGTAGAATAAAAGAGGTTAAGGGTTGGAGACGTGTTTATTTCAATATTGTATAGAAACACGAACGTTTCTATAAACATGTATGTGGTGCGTTCATTGTGTTTGGTTTCATCTCCACTCAGCCAGCATCCTTAAACTTTGTTCAAAACCTCATAATACCGAAAAACAGACTCAAAATTGCCTTAAAAAAATAAGAAGTTCACAACAACAATTTCTAGGTTTATATTTGCAAAAATAAAAAATTAAAGCAGCCTATGTGATTCATTTACTATATACTATGTGTATGTGTCCTCATCATAAAAATAATAACTATTACTGCAGAAAAAAACACTAAAACTGATGCAACACCCTTTACAAAATTGAAGGGACTTGAAGATTGTTAGATAACATTAACATCTTGATCACGACTCACGTACATAAAACTCAGTGATGAATAATGTAAACTTAATACAAATTGTTTTCCAAATATTAAATCGTATTCTATTTACCTTGTCTTGCAATTTTCTGTAAAAACATGCAACCCATAAAACGTTTCGCATCAAAAGGTAGAAACAAAAGGGATCTGTCATTAAAAGTATGATGAAGTAGTAGCCGATTACAAAGTACGGGTACATAGGAAAATCAGAAACTAAGAAGACCCGTTGATAAGCTTGTCTGTGCTTAAACCAATAAGATATATTTCATATGGGCCAGTTTCTGAGTCTTCAACATGCAATGTTGCAGGTAAGCAAGACAATAATCACGAAGCTCAAGTCATTTGTGTCATCTAGAGCATTGATTTGGCGTTAATATTTGGAGATTAATAGTACTTCTCTTGATTTGAACAGTTATTTACATCTTTAAGGTAAACATATTGCAACATAGAAACATATTTTCCGGATCTTTACTGATTGAGACTAGCAATCACAACGTTGAAATACTTTTGAAAAAGAAATGAACATGTGGATGTGTAGAGTATTTACATTTTACATTCGATATAAAAAAACTCTATAAAGCAGAGTTTGGTATACACACGTACATAATCTACGTACCATGTTCAATGCGTGTCCAATACAAATGCTTTCTTACGGCTTTATTATGGGTTCGTGTTTGAAGGTTTATATTTATGACTTTGATATATTTAAGGTTTAAACACAAACACAAGCCGAGTTATCGCCTTCCAACGTTTGAACGATATTAAATAAGTGCAATGATTGGAAAATATTGCAGAGCTTAGAGTATTCAAGTATGATTGACATTTTGAAGCGTTTGAAGCGTTTAAGTTTAGTCAACATTTTCGTGCTTTAGTCCGTATATCGTAATATCTTTAAACAACATACGTAATCAAATAGTCTTTTAATGTTCTCCAAGTTACACTTTTTTATTGTTGCGCTTCGGTTGCGATCGGTTTTATTAGAATTGAATCAAAGCCTTTTATACTGAACATAACCTTACACATCCCAATGTGTAACCCAACCAGTGTGGGTATACTTTGGCAACATAAGGTATATGTACTGTGGGGGTACTTCTTAGTACGTAACCGGTCAAGTATATGTTGTAAAGTTTTTAGATCTTTTATAAATGACTGTAGCTAGTATTTTCCTCAATCCAAATCTAAGAAAGGATATATTTAAATTCAGGATTTACAAAGACATCCTTTGAAAATTGGGCAGAGATCAGTCACGATTAAATGATATTATGCTGTGCCATTGAATATAGTCATGATCCGAATTTGTTATATAATCCAGTTTCTGATTCGTTCAAACTGCATGTGTTTAATAGTTTTAGTTTAAACATTATTTATTAATTTCATGGCTTTACTATAGCTGAGGCTTTACATTATTGCTGATTTTAAGTTCTTAAATCCGTAACTCTTCTCAAACGATGCATTGCCTTACTTATCAAGCAACACAGTAACAATCTGTTTGTTCAATGTCACGTGTGATACACTTTAAAAGGGACGAAAGGGGCCATGTGCGAAGAGGCAAGTGGTTAACCCTGTAAGAGGACCCGGATGGATTTTGTGTCATAGCGATTCATCCGCCCTTTATAAATCTAAAGACCAAATGCAAATATACAACATTGACAAAGGATATTGTAGTGGGACAAACAAAATTCAGATAAGAGTCCTTGATAGGCGAACGTAAAAGGAAATTAAGAGACGCTTTTAATAAAGATAACAAACAACAACGCGGTAGAAGGAAAATATTTAATTAGTTTAAAACACGGAGTAATAATTGTAAGAAAATTAAACAAACATTGCTCAATTAAGACTGTGGAAGATCATCGTTGTAAAAAATGTAGAACCATATTTCATATTGAAGAATATTAAATTATGTCTAAGTAGGAATTTTAGAAACCGATCTTGAATTTGATAGTAAGCCGTTGAAAAAATATAGGCTTGAAGATTATAAAACAATCAAAATTACGTAATAGGCATTGTTATAAACAGTAAAGCTAATATGTGTAAACATTCAAAATGAATGATACATTAATCAGACGTTAACATTGTTGCAGTCTTTCATACAATAATTGCTCAACTAAAATGTATTTACTGCGCTTCATAAAGAATAAATGTTTGTTTGTGAAAAGTTGGAGGTACGTGCATTTTACNTGTAAGATGTTGGTGGTCTACATAGATAAGATGATGTTCAATTTTATAAAGTAGTGTCAAGGATGAGTTTATTCTTCTCTGTTCTAGAGTTTGCCAGTTTAGTGTCTTTATCATATGTGAAACGCTACTGGTGTAATGGTAGTCATTTAACACATAACGGGCTGCTGATCTTTGCACTCTCTCTCTATTTGATATGTTAGGTTATCGTTAATATGCCCGTTGGTATGTTCCCAAAAGCATGGTGCTAAACAAGCAAATTCGCTGAATTGATATCCCCTGCCACATACAGTGTGTTAATGAATGGATGCAAAACGGACGGACGGACTGACTGAAGGACGGACGGATAACGCAAATGCTATGTGTCTGCGTTCCTCAAGTACCCTGCCGTACGTATACAACACTGAGAAATAATAGAAATGTGAAATGTTATTGGTTTAAGTTTATACTCGACTTTTATTGATCCTGAGGATTGCTATGTTCTATAGACAAACAGGACAATCGTACGTTTATTTACATGTCGTTCAGTATGATATGTTATAAAATCAGTTGCACATATTTTAAATAAAATGCATTCACTTCTTTGTTTTGATTGTAAGTTCAAATCCGAAAAATTGGCCGCCTTGGGCGCCCGTTCCGTTATCACTTCTCCGAACTGTAATTTAGTGATCCACATTGTAACATGTTTCATCGTCATCTTGTCTGTACATGTGTAACATTGATACCCACTCGCACCTTTCAATCTTTGTCGTATTGAATATACTTTTCCTGATGAAAGACGATGGCAGCTGTCTTAATTTACCATTTCATGCTTAATATCTTTTTGTAATTAAGCGTAACATTCTGAGTAAGTATAACTGTTGATTCATCAAGGATTTCTACTATACCAGTCAAAGAACCTTATTTAGTCCGTAACAACTACCGCATCCATTTTACAGTCCGAAGACACACTGAAACTAAGACCATCTTAAAGTCCACTAAAACTCCACGCATGACTTATTTTATTACACCTTATAAATAAACATTTCTCATGTGATGGTTTCCTTGATGTACAATCAAATTTTGATATATTAAGTTTGTTTGAAATACTCGTATGTTCAATAAATATTTCATCATTGTTGAGAACGTTTACACAAGCTTCCACATCTGCAAACTCTTCCAAGTTCATGGTCGGGAACCTAATCAGGCTTATCAGTTTACATCCAACGTACACTTCACACTCACTTGCGTTGAACATTTCTAGTTTTAACACTGCTTGTAAACCCGACTTAAACATTTTAACAAATGCATCTGACTCCAAAACGCTTCGAAACTGCTCCGTGATAAATTCCAAACTGTTATCCTTCATCTGTGCATCGTCAAACACTATTGCCTGGTCGAAAACTGTGCACACTTTTTTTGCATCACTGTTGTCTTGCAGGAATGCATTGCATTGGGATTCTAGCCCAAGGACATCGTATTTCTTCGCCGAATACAACAAACTTAGAACTGTGTCTGAGTTTATTTCAGCTTTGCCGCTGTACAGGTATCTGACAAATAACAGGAATTATAATTAACAGGCGGAAAATCTACTATCGGGACCAAATATATAGTACATCCATTTAAGATATCCTCCATAACACTTTTCAAAACAACAAGTGCTTTTGTATTTAATATATTAATATTATTCATGTGAACAAGGATGCTCCATAAGTGCAGTAGGTCGGAAATTTAATCAAACTGCAATTGTATAACAAATACGTTTTCTTATGCCGACCTTAATATATTATCTAGGGTAGATGGCTCTATATCTGTAACGTTGATGACGTATTTGGATTCGGCAAGTGCACCACAGAACATTTCATTAAAAACTGGACTTCGGCTGGCGAGAATGAATGTGTGACATTGTATCTGCGTGTGTTCGTTTACTGCCGCTAATGTGACGTCACAGAGTGTTCCGCTCTCAAGCATCTTAAAGTTTGTTGCGGCGAGGTATTCAGAATAAATCCAATCGGTCGCCATTGCCTTACAAAAAAGCGATCGGTGTTTCATGTGTCAAACCGAAACAATAGACCTTACAACACTTATCTGTATTATAATTTGTATTTATGTTGCACAACAAGTGCATTTAGCTATTTGATCATATACAATATAACTCAACCCAACCAAATGATCGCGCCATTCTATTGCGAGTTTTTGTTCGGCATGAGTGATGTCCCCACATATACTTCGCCGAACCACTCCAAATGAGAGCTGTTGAAGACCGACATGCGTTAATTACGCCACGTGTAGGAGTCGGAAATCATGTATTTAGAAATAATAGTACGCTTAAAGGTTTTTATTGCAAGTACGATACTATAAACTGTTGACGTTTATTTGATATGTTGACATGTTTACAAATATGTATAGTTTCTATTAATCATTCTTTACTAGTGTATCGGGTGTGAAAATTATAAATACAGTCCACGAATGTATTGATCAGCCATCGTACACGAATTAATTTAGATCATATATATTTATTTAGTGATATAATGGTCCGCATTATTAAACAACTAAACGTAAGTAAACACCGGATTTAACTGAACTTGTGGCATAGTTTTTGTAATCCTTTTAACGTATAGTCTGAAGATTAAGTCTTCAGTGAATTCAGCGCTGTGATTTGACTGTTGTGATCTGATATACACAAAGTTATTTTTTTTCGATAAAGAAACTAAAGATGAACGGATTTAGATACCACACTTTTAAAAGGCTCAATAATATTCAACATTGATTTTAGCATGTTTCCTATCAATGTTTCAACATATTGTTTTTATAATACATTAATATAACATATGGATATAGTGCATTTTACAAACCTACTTTTGATTTTCAAAACATGACCTTCAGCAATGTGAATCAAATTTACGTTATCGTAAAGCACTACTTACCATCTAAATGAGTATTATATCCAGATAATATTGTATTTGTTTCTGTTTGCCTTTTTAAATTTAAGTAACTCTCGTGTACAGAAAGAAACTATACACAGAGCTAGCGCGCTAGCTAGCGCGTACACACGTGTACTCGTGCGGATATACTAAAATACAGGCCAGTACTACCCTCTACGATACCAGGCTAAACGAGAAAAACTTTCTCATGATTATATTATGTTTCGATAGCGTGTAGGAATGCAAAGTTTTGAAAATAAACAAAAGTATAACTTAACTCTGAAGCAAATAAAAAAATAACATATCCAATAAACCAGATTACACACTTTATTGCTGCTATATGCTATATGTAACCTATAAGACCATTTTAAAGTAACTTATTTGACACNGTTTTTGTTCGGCATGAGTGATGTCCCCACATATACTTCGCCGAACCACTCCAAATGAGAGCTGTTGAAGACCGACATGCATTAATTACGCCACGTGTAGGAGTCGGAAATCATGTATTTAGAACTAATTGCACGCTTAAAGGTTTTTATTGCAAGTACGATACTATACACTGATGACGTTTATTTGTAATGTTGACATGTTTACCAATATGTATGGTTTCTATTAATCATTCTTTACTAGTGTATCGGGTGTGAAAATTATAAATACAGTCCACGAATGTATTGATCAGCCATCGTACACGAATTAATTTAGATCATATATATTTATTGGGAGGCGGAAAACTACAACGGGCGAGGCATGGTATAGGGGTGATAACCCAAAAAAAGGGTTAGGGTAAGGGTTAGGGTTAGGGGTCGGGTTAGGGTTAGGGTTGGGTTTAGGCTAACCCAAACCCTAACCCGACCCCTAACACTAACCCTAACCCTAACCATAACCCTCTAACCCCCCCTTGCGCAATACCATACCATGCCTCGCCCGTTGTAGTTTACCGCCTCCCAAATAACTGAAATGTGATTAAAGTTTAT
>VMBQ01004210.1:64242-90086 GCA_007657795.1 Dreissena rostriformis | reverse complement strand
AAATAAGATTTTATACAAAGCTCAGTGTCTTAAAACAGGTCACAACTTTCCAGAAGGACATCGTTAAAAATAAGGACATCAGAGCTTTGTTTGTACATTAAAAGTTGCTTAATTACTATATTCATGTGTGTGTATGTTCACTGTCGTCTGCTGTTTCCAGACATCTTCAAAATAGTTAGACAAATTGTAGACTTACTGTAAATTCTAGCTTTCAAATCTCTTGTTTTTATATATTTGCACGAAACATATTTCTACATTTTGTTTTGAAACTATGACTCTCAAAATAAAGCAATTTTTTTTTAAGAGTTACTATTTCATTTTATCCTGATAGACTTTAGCATCCAAAAGATTTATGTTAAATTGATATCTATATGACAGTTTCACCGAATCATACACTATTTACATTCAACGTAATCAATCAATATCGCCTCGGTGTCGTCCTATAAATAATTTAAAATACACGTACTCCGTTTGTGATTTTCTGTACGGCTTACCTGCGGTGACTGTTGACACTTGCGTTGCCATATTAGATTACAGTATGTATATAAGTACAGATGCTACCTAATTTACGTGCATAAACTCTTTCGCAAATAGACAATGACGACGCACAAATATTAATGAAATGGTGCAGCTTATTATTGCAAAACTGAAATCGAAAACAAACTATATAATCATTTAAAAATAATACGTAACGTTCAGGATCATTGGGTGTATCAAACTTTCTACATAATAATATCCCGTACATGAATTAAATGAGTGCCAAATTCCCGTTATTATGTATTATGGAGCTACCACAGGCGGCACTAGATGGGGCTGAAACGGCGTAGATTCTCTAAAATGTGCCAATAAAGTATTTCTCAAAGTATAAATCAAGAGATAAACTTGGAGTATACCTACGCATGTATTCATAGTTTACCACTTACACACCATATCATAATAAGTGTTAATCTTATTTCGTCATACAATAATAATATTGATAGTTAAATTGTTGCCTCGTATGCTTGAACCAGCATAGGTTTCTCTTATCAATAAATGTTTCTGGATGGATCAAATTAATAGCAAATCACGGCAAACTAACAAAAAGCAAACAGGGAGGTGTGGGAATAAGATGAAAGAGGAAAAGTTAGGAGTTGAGTGAGGAGCAATGTAATAGACAAAGGGCTAACCACAGGTAGCAGTAAGAACGCCTACTACCCTCAAGACCCTCATGAATAACAATCATCCCAAGGCCAGTGTTATCACAAATGATGACTGGAAAGGTGAAAATAATACTTCAGCGACCTCGGCAAGAACCCAGTCGCCTTCAGAACGATCCCAGACCAGACGCGAATGATGAAATACTCAATACTAAAGGCAGAAATGGAGAAGGCATTGCGCATTGTGAAGGCAGAGAAATCTCCGGGATCGGACAATATCCAGTCTAAGCTGAGCACGGGGAGGTGCAGTGATTGCATCAATGGCGGAACTATGACAGAAGATCTGAGAGTAAAAGAAGTGGCCCAAAGTTTTGGCCAGTCTCAGATTATCTACCTGCGGAACAAGAGAAGCCTCAAGCTGTTCTAGAACCATCTCAGCATTAGCCTCATTAGTCATCCCATCTTAGTCAGGCTACGCACCAACTTCAACCGATTTTAAAGAAAGGCCAGTGAACTCCTGGCAGAAGAGCAGGACTCAAAGCCAGGCGGAGAAAAGTGGAAAAGATATTCAAATGCAGAGTCATAATTGAGAAACATCTGCAACACCAACGTGAGCTTTTTCATAACTTTATCTACATTTTGAACGCGTATGGTATGATTACCTATTGCAGGTTCTGAGAGGGTTCAACATAGACCAGGGCTGGTATATGCCATTCAAACCCTCTATGGTTTCCATAGCGCAATACTTCTCCATTTCCAGGTGCGTGATTTGTTTTGGATATAAGTTGGGGTCCGTCAGGGATGTCTGCTCTCCTCAGTTTTGTTTAACCTGGTCATTTAGAAAATAATGCAGGCGACCCTCCAAGACCACAACACCTCCATCTCCATTGGTGGTACACACATCTGTAACTTGATATTTTCTGAAGACAATGACCTCATGGGTGGCACCAGCAGTTAACCCCAAGACCTCACCAGCAAACTCTCTGAAAGAGAAGGAGCAAACAGGATTGAGGTCAACACGGACAAGTTAAAAATCATGGTATACAGCTCGAACGACACCAGCGCAAACATCACCATGAACGGCAAGAAGAGTACCTGTGAGACAACATGTTCAAGGATTGTGCCAGTACCACTGAGTTCCGAATAAATATTGTCATGGTAATCGCAGTGATTGCCAGACTGAGCATGTTGTGGACAATCCTACGGTTGCAAGACCTGGACGCTTCATGCGGACACATAATTCAGAAAACAGACATTCGAACACAAGTGTCTCCGCAGACTGCTCCGCATCTATTACATGGAGCATATGACCAACAAGTACGTCCGGAACATGACAGGAGCACTTGTTGGCCCACAAAACCCCTTGTGCGACCGCAAAACGATGAAAGCCGGCTTGGTTTGGACAGGTCAACAGGCACGACTCACTTTGCAAGAATGTGCTCCATGCTAGAATGAGTTCGCCGTCGAGGCTTTCAAGAGAAAGGGCTGGATGGACAACTGTAAAGAGAGGACATTCCTTTCCATGTTGAGGTATTCACAACACAACATACATGGATGACAGAGGATCTCTCTGTCGTCGCCCCTCAGTTCCTCAAAAAACCAGACCGGTAAAGTGAATCATGAATAAATGTAGTCCCGGATTATCCTGTGTGGACTGCATGGGTTAATTTCGGACGAAACTTAAGGCATATACATTATCCGGTCCGGTTTCCCAGAGCGCGGCTGAAAAACTAAACAGTATTAATAAACCAGTTTGGTCATGAACTCCTTCAGAGACAATTGAAATGTAAAATAATTCAAAACCATTACCGTTGCTATGCTTGTTTCGATTTCATTTGTCATTGTATCAATAGCAGAAAGGGAGAGACATTTCACATAACCCTCGCAAGCGCTTGAATGCGTTAACATTAGTTGTCTCCCTTAGGCGACATTATCTCAATGTTTCATATTGGGAACACAGTATTATATATTGCCCTCTAGTAATTTATATAATACTTAAGCTCGTATGTGGATATGCTTACACAGCATTATGCTGTTAGTACATCAGATACCAATACATGTACATACATCTGGGAACGAGTCCCATGTCTGCCTAACCTACGTAATTTAAACAACATGTCAATAGAAATGGACAGGTTCCACTAGTGAATGTGTTTTATTTATCATACCTCGTTCTTATTTCTGCATCGGTTGAAAGATTACAAAACAATATTTTGACATCATATCGTATAAACTCTTAATGTTTGTTTGTGTTCAGGTCATGGAAATAGACCATACAGAAAGAAGTACATTTCCGTTCTTTAGCAACATATTTCAAAACGCAACGGTCATGTGTGTCATTCATTTGAATGATCCCTCGCAAATCTAACATTTAGATGTTTTTCAAGACGAATATAAGCAGGTAGGTCATGTTTAAAACGTTACAGAATGGTACATCAGTTAACATTGATTTAGATCACATCACATGTTTTCCAGATATCAAACTAACAAATAACATTAATTTGACTACAAGTTATAAATAAAAACTTTTATGAAGTCTATTGACAATCACTCTTTGCCAATCGAACGATCCTATAATAGCATGTCTCCTTTGACAAATAAACGGACACGATAACGGTATCCTTTAGGCCATATATTATGATAGGTTAAGATATAAAGTAAATGTTAGTACTCAGATGTTTGCATATTGACCGAAGAAAAGGAATTATGTTCTCGTTGCTTCACTTTCAAAATCGAGTCTTTATCATTAACATTTCATGACGGGAGACGTACACAAACGGAATGACATTAAAATACAAATATCCATCTTCCAAGCCTTGTCCCGTATTCAAAAGTATACTACAATCCTTGAAAACGATGATTTCATATTGCAAACTGTTCCGCATCTTAAGGGAAGGCAAGTTTTGAGAATACCAAGGCACATATATACTAACGAGCGTCTATTGGACTCATTAAAAATATGTGTGGATCCGCTTCTTTGAAGGTATATATGCCATCGTGCTTTACTTTGTTATATTTGAGACGTTTCTAAACTAAAAGAATAAAGAATGCTAGTTGTGTAATAATTAAAATAGCTTTAGTTTTGCTAAATGGGAGTCAAATTAAAATATCCAGTGCTTCATACAGTTTGCTACAACGTTGTTCGTATCTGAATCACATTTATGCATATATATATATACATATATGTGTGTGTGTGTGTGGTTTTATTACCTATTGGAATGATGTTCTTTAAAATGCTGTTAGTTAAATTGAAACTGTATAGTGAATCTATAATTGTTACGAAAAACAACATGTTTACAACGTTATAACTAGTCATTTAACACGGTATTTTGGGGGAATGGCGATGTTGTCGTAAAACCTTACCTTCATTTAATGGACAATATTAACAAAAGTTTTTAAACTACGGATTGTGTTTCCCACTTAAAATGAGTGGATGTGTAGGTTAGAAAAAGCGGCAAAGGAATTTCATAGACAAACTAACAATTTATGAAAATTAATTTGTAAATACGTCTGAATACGTCGCCGATCAATTACCAACCACAGACAGTTTACATAACCGGTGTTAAATCGTATATGTCACTGATCGACTACGTATGGAAGCAAGGCTCGAATGAGTACGGTACAAACAGTTAGGCTTATTATTATCAACTGCCATGAAAAGTCATCTTTTACACTTTGTATTTAAGATCGATACCTCGCAGCTAACAACCGTAAGTATTACGCAAGTATTAGGAGTATCAAATGTGTAAAACAAATACGTAACGTGTATATGCCGAAGTATACCCCATTGGTTCATTAACCTTATAAGGTAATTACACCTTAATGAGTAGGTATTTAAATGTTATATGCGAAATACTGATTATGTCAAAAAAAGCAAACCGAATCAAGTTAAAACAATTCATTAAATCATCATAAATTATTATAAGTTATAATTATCATTCATTAATACATATTATACCCAATAAGGATAATCATGGCTGCATTTGATGTAACCTAAGCTGTACATCTACGCTTAAAATGATAACAAGTTGGAGGTCGATGTTATAATTCAATGTGGCTGGCACGAGATTTTGACCCATTTTGCGCTGACGTCGTTTCCGATTAAAACGAACTACGTTGATACTACCGTTTCGCGTATTTTTCAACCTATTTTTGAGACAAACAATATATTTATTTTGCAGTTACACCTAAACCAAAATTAGTCAGTGTATGGGTCGATATTTTTCGCAATTTCTTTTGATTTTCAATGATGTAAATAAACCTCAGCGTTTATAGAAATCAATAAAGTAATGCAGAGATCGACATTGCCAAATTTCTGATAAACTTCCTGCTTTTTGTCAAGATAGGATTGTTTCTACAAACAAATGCATTCTTTGTTTGGAAGGATCGTATTCAATGTAATCTATTTCTGCAATCATGTTGTATGTATGAGCCATTTTGGTTGGCTTTAGGAAGATTACAGCCGGTATTTATTTGCCTGTTTTAACCGGACGTTATCAAAATCTGCAACAATTGTTATATAATCATTTGTTGTTGAACTTGTATGTAACTTATTCACGGTATTCATAATAATTATTAACATTTTATTGAAAAACGTGTGTGCAAATGTTCCAATAAAAGTATTTTACTTTCACAATTGTATTTTGCTATGACAATTTAACAGTTGATCAGGTGACAACTGACTGAATGATAATTGAAAATGGTTGTATAATTGAATTTGTGTTGCATATATGTAGACAGACACAATGTTGAAAGATTATTGAAATGTACTACCAACAACAAAACATTGTGCTTATCTAGTTGAAAGTGCATATTGTGATCATTTATTGCAGCTTTTGACTGAAATTTAAACGTTGTCTGCTCATATGTTTTGGCATATTAGTATATCATTTAGATTGTAACGAGATTCATAACTTGTTTATATTTTTTCTTTTATATATAGTTATGTTTTGCCAACTGTAGCATCACCATATATTAATATATACTGGTATATATTTGTATGCAGGTGAAGTAACATGCTGTTTCAATGGTATCTCCCATGATGTATGGGTATGTGTCAAATCAGATCCAGATCATAAAATACAGATTGGGCCAAATGACAAAATATGCGCTCAGAATTAGCAGGTATGATATGACTTACACCCGCATTGTGTACCTTATATATGATAAGTGTTTATACTAGATATTTCTGTATTTATTAAAACAAAGATTAGTATCTTCAGAAAATGTATGATGACATTAAGATAAAAAAACACAGAGTTTTGTATTTACAGAAACATGTAACTGGATGGACAAACGTGTACGCTCTTGATGAATCGGGAATGCCATGTAAAATATAATTGTGTAGCCAGCAGATTATATCATCCTTGTTTTCATTGCGATGGTTTCAGTTTACATAATACTTTTCTCACGTCGACACACGTTCAGTGAACATTAAGTCATTATCAAAGATGTGACAAACACATATACTCTGCACTTTCCAAGCGGGAGCATTGTCAAGTGCGCTGTCTCGGGACAGGTCCTTATGCTGATACATTCATGTGACGTTAATTGATCTATATCCGTATCCATTTACTAGACTCATGTGAGCAATTTAAAATGTGACACGGTTTGTGTATAAGTTTACGGATACTCAAGTCTAATCGTATGTTTTAAGATGCGGTGAAAACATACAATTGTTAAGAGCACAACGTCACAACTTATAACAGATAAGTACCTTTACATAAATGAACTCGTGGTTTACAGTTTAAGAATCATTATACTTTTTTCAGACGTGCAAAACGTCAAGTACATTTTTACGATTGTGACGAAGAACTTGTCTTTGTGATTAAAAGGTGGACACAGACAACGACTCGTTGGAATTCAATGGGTGATAATAACGTTTAAATGTAAACGGTGGTAACGAACATTATGAATTTAAAGGGTATACTTATTTATTAGAAACCAAAGGGAGGTAATGACTCCACATACACTAAAAAAAACACTATTGTGAATTCAAAAGAACTTCGTGGCTTTTTAGAATTTATATAATACTTAAGCTCGTATGTGGATATGCTTACACAGCATTATGCTGTTAGTACATCAGATACCAATACATGTACATACATCTGGGAACGAGTCCCATGTCTGCCTAACCTACGTAATTTAAACAACATGTCAATAGAAATGGACAGGTTCCACTAGTGAATGTGTTTTATTTATCATACCTCGTTCTTATTTCTGCATCGGTTGAAAGATTACAAAACAATATTTTGACATCATATCGTATAAAGTCTTAATGTTTGTTTGTGTTCAGGTCATGGAAATAGACCATACAGAAAGAAGTACATTTCCGTTCTTTAGCAACATATTTCAAAACGCAACGGTCATGTGTGTCATTCATTTGACAACGACTCGTTGGAATTCAATGGGTGATAATAACGTTTAAATGTAAACGGTGGTAACGAACATTATGAATTTAAAGGGTATACTTATTTATTAGAAACCAAAGGGAGGTAATGACTCCACATACACTAAAAAAAACACTATTGTGAATTCAAAAGAACTTCGTGGCTTTTTAGAATTTAAAGGGAGATAATGACTAGTTGGAGTTCGAATGGAGATACTGACGCGTTTGAATTCAAAGGGAAATATTGTCATTTGGAATTAGAAGGGAGCTAATGACTCTTTAGAATTCAAAGGGAGATGACAGCCTTATAGAAACAAACGTTCATTACTTTGTATCAGTATTCATACGAAGCATAATAACATTCCAAATAAGATATATCTGCATAATAGTTCATGAGTGTTATTTTCCACTTTTAACGTTGACAGCAATGTCACTTTCTGGAAAAGAATCTTCGATGTTGTTGCGTATATAATGATATGGACTACTTAATGTGTTATATATCTGAAAAAGTCATACTTCTCTTGAAAGGATTTCCAGCTTCTCGCATTACAGTAATTATAAAAACATAGGGAAAACTATAATTAAGCCTGGTAAGCGTAGAATTTGTGCTTTGATTTTAAATTTGTTTAATGTTGTACGTGTTCCTCAATCAATATTCATAATTGTTTTTACTAATTGGCCGCACTATGGGGTTTTCTTTTATATTTAACTATATATTGTGATATAATTAAAATCCATAATTATTAATCGATCCCTGGTGGAGGTTGTAATTTCCAAAAAAAATGGAAAAATCGGTAATAAAATCATTGCTAGAGAAACCAGGATTGCCGTTAAAATAACAAAACTATCTGCCGGTATTAAATTTATCATTTTTATCGAAAACAGTTTAAATGGTTGCATTAAAGCAGATCACAAATCATATTGAAAGGTACAACTGTCTGCCATCCTATAAAAGTGCTTATCAAGCATACCACTGTGTCGAGAAAGCTATGCTTAAAATGCATCATGACCTTCTGAATGCGATTGATCAGCACCAAGTAACATTAGTTGTTATGATTGATCGTAGTGCTGCCTTCGACACTATTGACATACCAATGACAATCTCAATCCTACGAAATGATTTTTGAATTGAAAGAACTCCTCTTAACTGGATAGAATTTGATCGGACTTAAAGATCAATTCGAGTTGATGTAAGTTACTCTTCTTCAAAGTCTGAACCCATTGAGTACGTTGTTCCCCAGGGCTCCTGTGCCGGGCCATTACTATTCACCATGTACATCGCTGAGCTAAATATGGTTGTGCAAAATACCCACCAAATCTGTATGGTAACGCTGACGATCACACACTTGCATTAAAAATTCAACCTGAATTGAAAATAAACAATTCAAAAACAGAGATTTTCATTTACGGTTCCGAACAAAATTGTCAAAAATAAATATCTCCGGCATTAATATTGTTAGCTGTGATATTAAATGTGAAGATCATCCTCGAAGCCTTGGTGTACAAATGAATTACACTTTATGTTTTGATGAGCACATCAAAAGAAAATGTCAAATCGCTAGTTCACAATTGAAAAATCTCAAAATCATTCTTAGGCACTTATCTCAAAAATATGCAGATGTCCTTGTGAACGGCCTAATTCATTCTCACATAGACTTGTCAACGGACTTTTCACTAAAATTCCAAAATATAATATTGACAGACTGCAGCGAATTCAAAATCGATCAGCCAAAATTGTCGCCGATGTTTCGAACGATCAACTAAGCAAGGACATCCTCAGGACACTGCACTGGCTCCCAATACATGAACGTGTAAGGTTAACAAAACTCGTGGTCATGTTTAGAACTCAATGTGAAACCGCTCCAATGTACATAGGAGAGTTGTTCACAACTGGTGAAGGTCGGTACAGACTTAGATCGATTGATGGTAATAATGTCAACATCTCGAGAACTCGGAAAAAGAAGGCTGATAGATCAATAGAAGTGATTGGAAACAAGTGGTGGAATGCTCTTCCAAAAGACTAAAAATGCACACAGAGTGAATGTCAGTTTATAACTAAACTTAAAACGCATTGTTTTGAGTGTTAGATGACCCATGAGCTTGTTTTAGTTATATAACTGTTATTGAATATTGTCAAATAATGTTTGCGTTATATAAGTGTACTTTTTGTTGTATTTGCTATCCGCTAAAAAGTCACCCGTGTTGTGGTCTCATAAGAGGACATAATAGCTGTTGACAAGAATGTCTTGACATATAATGTAAACGTCCTATTGTTACGCTGCTATATTTCCAATAAAGAAAACAAACATTTTATTTTATCCATTTTTGTCATCTTCACGAAAGTTGCGGCGTTATTATTTA
Organism: Dreissena rostriformis; assembly: GCA_007657795.1. Taxonomy (NCBI): domain Eukaryota; kingdom Metazoa; phylum Mollusca; class Bivalvia; order Myida; family Dreissenidae; genus Dreissena; species Dreissena rostriformis. The sequence continues at coordinate 80,201 of VMBQ01004210.1, read as the reverse complement.
GGAGAAAAAACTTGTTTGTAAAAAATAACGGTTTGATCGTATTAAAAACCTCATTGAAATTGAAAAGTAATTTTAATTATCAAGTAATAAAAAATACACATGATATCTTGCTTAAATTGCTGACAATAGTTTCAATTAACCTATTTCTCTTTTTAAGGTTTTTATTTGTTGAAAGATTGCTGGCAGCACACGATTGTTCAGAGATTTGCAAACAAGGAAAACATAAAAGAAGGTACTTATTTTAATCCTTATTATCTGTCAGTTATCAAGTCAATAGGTTTTCAATTTAACCATATAAAGCCATTTACCAAGTTTATTGAAATCGACTACATTACAACAAAAACCTTGCATGACCTCGTGTATTGGTAAACACACTATTCCTAACTATTCCACCTGGGCACAGTACGTTTTTAACTTGCCACATACGTGTCAAGTTACAAACGTTCTGAGCCCAGGCGGAACAGAAAGAGCCAATTAGAAAATTAATATCCCTATCATAGCGTGTGTTTAAAGCTGTAATGACAGTGAAGCGATAATCTAAAAAACAGATTTATTTTGATGCATACCTACCATAGATAAAGCGTTTGGGTTTTTTATCATCGCAATACAAGATGTTATCTAGAGAAAATCAATATCAACTTAAAATAATAAATATAAGAAATCAAATATCAACAAACCAGTGCAATTCTTTGTCAAAATAATCCCAAGAACATAAGTTATTGTTACTAACTCAAAAAGAGTCGCGTCGAACGAGAATGGGTGTTATGCCGTATGCGGCCAGTGTAGGTCCAGGCCAGCCTGCGCATCCACACAATATGGTCATGAGCTTGTCTTTCCGCTATAAATTCAAGCAAGGTTTCGTTGTCTCATTAGCGGACAGGGTAGCTCCTGACCAGTCTGTGTTAATGCGCAGGATGGGCTTGAGTTCCACTGGCCGCATATGGCATAACACCCATTTTCGTATGACGCGGCTTATATGAAATCAACTGATGACGAAAAGAACTGAATCAGTTTATCATCCATTAAACAGTGTACAGTCTACTTAATAATCATTATAATGCTTTGTTCTATTTAGTTCTGAAACAAAGCTTAACGTTGTACTAGACATCGCGCACGCGTGCATTCTACACAAATCAATCAAACCGAAAAATGTATTTTAATAATGATTACTTCTGGCACACCTTACGAAAGTTATACCTATTTACGCAGTTGGTATAGTTCACTCTATGAAGGCTAACTGATGTTTTGAGTATTGTGTACACATAGGATAAACGTCATTCACTTTTTATTAGCTTTATATGCTTATTCGTATTTAAAATATATCCTTAAGAAAATAGTGACAGGATAACTGTTTAATATATGTTCACTTCATTGTCGGAAGTGGTTTAAATGGACTTTGTTTGGCAGTGGAACTGGGGTTAAAACTTATCTAAAATAATCTTGAATAAACAACAGCGTTGAGATAGCAGTTGAAATATTTGGAAACGATTAATGCGTATTGAAGTATTGAAGGAATGACACGGAGAATCGACAGACATTGGCGATAAATTATTTATAATAGTATTTTACTACACGAAGTTAGTTTTTTTTTTCCATTTGGAGTAGTATATATATATATATATCTCGTTCGAAACAAAGTATGTGATAAAGCACAGCATATTGGCGATGTGTACTATACAATGTATGTCAGAATAACTATCATGTATACCTTGCTACATAATAATTAATATATTCATATGTGAACACCTTAAATTACTACTTGTATACGTTTTATTCTATCGTTTTGGTTAAATGTAAGGAACATATAAGGTAAGTACATACACCAATGCGTGAGGAATGTGTAATAATATATTTTATTTAAAGCAATATAAGCAATAACAACATGGTATTGGACGTAATGGACGTTTGGAATTATAATGTAAATACTTTAGAAAAAAATTCACATAGCTAGAATATGAACAGACTAACTCCGAGCAATTTATTGATCTTACATGTCTACAGTCAGTTTGCAATTAATTTGATATTCAATACTTCCTTAAATATAAACCACGTTCGGATATTTGAGACTTAACAATGCTTGTTTGCAAACGCTAATAAATTGCATTAGTATAAAGATATTTCTTAAATGTGGCGAGCAATATTTGTTGTAACAAAATTGTTTATTATATAAGAACGATGAAAAGCTTTATTTTTCAATTGATATATAAGATGTATTTATCATGATTAGGGATCCAATATACATACAAATGTATTCATAAATTATCTTTTATTTCATTTGGGCATATGAAGCATACAAAGTTCGAGATATAAAGTATTTACCAATCCAACCGATAATATATTAGCCTCGTTCTGGGAAAACGGCGCTTTATGGATAGTAGCGTCCCATATTAGCCTTTGTTGTCCAGAAAGGCTTATCGGGGACTTCATTTTCCACCTTAGCTGGATTTTCGCTAATAAGAGTCCTCCTTTAAACGAAAAATACCATAAAAGCGGCAGTATCGTCCATAATAATCATATGTGAACTGCACAGTCTAAACTGGAACGACACTTTACACACATGCATTAAGCCCCGTTTTTTTCCAAAGCAAAGCGCATATTTTTTTTAATGTTTATCAATCTGAATTGAAAATTGACCCCTTGTCCGGTGTACTCGTGTAACAAATTTATATTTTTTTAATTAAAGGGACCTTTTCACAGTTTTTGGCATGCACTGAAGTTTGTCATTAAATGCTTTAAATTGATAAATGTAAACATCGGAACTGCATAGCTCCAGTAAACAACAAGAATAACATTTAAAAAAAAATCCTCAACTGGGTTCGAAGCACTGGACCTTTGAGTAAAAGTTTAACAATTAAACCACTCAACCATCAGTGCTCACACAGAGAGCGGTGTTTTTTATACTTTATATAAGTAATCATCGTAGTGTCACAAAATATAACTATACCAACAGAATTCCTCACCTTATTCAATCGTTTCGCGTTTGTGACGCTTTTTTATAATCAGGTTTTAAAATCGTCAAACGATGCATATAATGGATATTTTAGAGCATGTTAAATGTTCAATATTACTGTGTCCTCGCAATTATCATCACTACAACGAAAATTTGCGAATCTGAAAGAATGTATTCCAATTTTGTCATTTGAGCAAAACGTGAAAAGGTCCATTCAATGGGCAGGCTCACAATTTCTTTATTTTCCAGGACCAAGGATGCCGATTGCAAATTCTCGCAATATTCCAATGAACCATTTGAGACTCAGGAAAGAAGTGATGCCTAAAATAGTACAACTGGGAAATGCACTGCCTGCGCGCTTTCCGGACGAACTTGACATGTGGACACCCTACGTCGACAACCACAAAAATATCAACACTACGCGAACACTACCATCCCGTACCCGAGATTCATCGTCTAAATGTAGGAAGTATCGCAATTTATTTGAATATAGTCAACATAACGAGGACAAATTGGATCTTACTCGCGGGTTATGGAAACTTCCGAGCATTGGTAATAACTTTCTACCGTTCCGAAAATGTAACTCACGAAAGTCGACTGATGCTCACGAAGATATAGCTCTGTACAGACCCAAATTTCACCGCTGTATTTGCAGACTGGTACACGAAAACACGGTGATTTTACCACCCATCGAAACGTCAGAACGCGTCAAAAGTAACGTGTATGATCCTACAAATCTGTACGAGAAACTATACGTGTATCGGCGCTACAAAGGGACTGGACAACGAGAACGCTTCGTTCGAGATGAAATGCACATTCCCGATGTCTTTACACAGTGTTTCACGTGCCGCGAATGTCAGAAACAATACACGTCCGAAGTGTACTCCCAGTCATTAACAAATGGCAACAGCAAGTCCCCCGCTTGCTTGTCGACGTCAACATTGACGTCATATTTAGAAAGCAATAAAACGGTGCCCACTTTTATGTCGGGTAAACGACGGACGTTGCGACGTCAGCATTGCGACGTTCTCGGGGAACGCAACTGTCAGTCGTGTATGGAGCTGCGCAACAAGGGATTCTCTCGAAATATTGAAGGCTCACTAATAAACAATAATAATATCGCGAATGTTCATTACAAGTCACGTTATTAATGTTACTTATCATCACATTCATCATTATAGTTATCCTCCACCTCATCATCATTTCATCAATATGAAAATGCATTTTTTGTCATATGCATTATATTCAAACAAACAAAATAACCTCTACCGACTATGAAAAATGTATACAATACATGTCCGTTAATTGATAACTATCAAACGACATTAGAAAAATAATAAAGCGTTTGTAACGCGTTTCATAGATAGTTGAGAACAAAAGTATATCACCGACATAGCGTTCAAACTACCTTGCACATTCAAAGGACTGCGTTGTGTAGTAGAAGCGCGTGATTTTTTGCTTCTTGAGGACCCGGGTTCGAGCTGCAAGGAGAGCTCTTTTTTTTGTTATTTTATATCAAAATTATTTAACACAATTTCAAAAATTAAATCTTTGTTAAAACATTCATTAAATGACATTTTAAAAAAATACTTAAATCCGTGAGCAAGCCCCTTTAATGCGGTCTATTTTGTGTAAGCCATCAAGAAAAAAGTGATGGTAAGTGATATAAATATTGTCAAATACACACTAATGCAACCCATATTATACATGTAAGCTCCTTAATATACTACATGTAGTTTGTAAGTACAAAATGTAACTGCTGTTATCACTTTAGTTCCGTCTCGCTTATGAATAAAATATGAGTCGCGTCATGCGCACATGGGTGCTTGGTCTGCACAGTCTGGCCAGGAGCTACGATAACCGCTATAATGCAAACAAGATCTTGTGGTTTCATAAGTGGGAAGTGTAGCTCCTGGCAAGAATGCGAAAATGCGCAGGCTGGTCAGGAGAAACGCTGGCCGAATATGGCATAAGACCCATTTTCGCACGACGCGGCTCATATAATGTATAATTACAATGGTCACGAGCTATATTTCCTATATAGAAAACAAATATTTTATTGTATCGATTGTTGTCATCTTCACGGAAGAAGGGGCGTTATAATAAAGCAAAAATATTTTCTTCCGCAAACTAACGTAATGATGATATTAAATCCTCATTGAAATTGAAACGTAATTTTAATTATCAATCAATATAAATCCACAGAATATCTCATTGAAATTGCTGACAAAGTTTCCATTGATCTATTTCTCCTCTTCTTTTTATTTGTTAAAAAAATGCTGACAGCACACGATTGTTGATAGATTTGAAAGCAAGGAAAAAAATAATTCTTTATTGAATCCTTAATATCTGTCAAGTCATTAGCTTATCAATTGTACCAGATACAGCAATGTACCTAGTTTATTGAAATCGACTACAATACAACAAACACCTTGCATGGCACCGATTATGGGTAAACTTACTATTCGTTAAAGAAAGTGTCAAGTTACAAACCTACTGAAACCACAGATAGAGCCAATTAGGAAATCAATAAGCTTATCATAACGAGTCTTTAAAGCTTAAATGACATTAAAGCGATAATTTAAAAGTTCATATAATGATATCTTTTGTGATGCAAACTAACCATAGATAGGTCGCTAGGAGTTTTATCCTCGGAATACAAGATGTACGGTAAGATAGAGAATATCCATATTAGCTTAAACTACTTAATATAACAACAAAATTTAAACAAACTAGTGAAATTCTAGGTCCAAATAATCCAAAGAACATTACTTATCGTTACCTACACAAAAAAGAAAATGGATGCTATGCCATATGCGGCCAGCGTAGCTCCAGACCAGCCTTCGTATCCTCACAGTCTGGTCAGAGCTACTAGAATACGCGAGTGCGCAGGATGGTATTGAGCTCCGCTGGCCACATATGGCATAACACCCATTTTCGCATTACGCGTCTTATATAAGAAATCAACTTATGACGAAAACAACTGAATCAGTTTATATTCAGTTAAACAGTTTACAGTCTACTTAATAATTTATTATCGTGCTTTGTTCTGTTCAGTTCTGTAACCCAGCTTAATGTCTTACTAGACTTCGCGCACGCGTGCATTTTACAAAAATCAATCAAACCAAAACATGTAATTTAATAATGATCACTTCTGGCTCAGTTTACGAAAGTAATACCTATTTACGCAGTTGGTATAGTTCACTCTATGAAGGCTAACTGATGTTTTGAGTTATGTATTGTGTACACATAGGATAAACGTTAGTCGCTTTTAATTAGCTTTATATACTTATCGTATTTAAAAACATATCCTTAAGAACATAGTGACAGGATAATGTTGAATATATATACACTTCATTGTCGGATGTGGCTTAAATAAGTTTAGTTTGGCAGTGGAACTGGGGTTAAAACTAATCTACAATAATCTTAAATAAACAACAGCGTTGAGATAGCAGTTGAAATATTTGGAAACGATTAATTCGTATTGAAGTATTGAAGGAATGACACGGAGAATCGACAGACATTGGCGATAAATTATTTATAAGAGTGTTAAAATACATGCAGTAAGTTTGAATTTCAAACTTGGAGTAGTCTACCACATATATCTCGTTCGAAAAAAGGTATGTGAAAAAACACAGCATATTGACAATGTGTACTTTACACTATATGTTTAAAATATCAGCATAACTTGTATGTATACCTTAATATATAAGTATTAATATATGAACACATTAAATAACGTTTTTATACGTTCTAGTAAATAGTTTTCGGTTAAATGTATTGATACGTATAAGTCGTCAGTCTTGTACCGATTTGTGACCTAATGTGTTATAATATATTTCATTTACAACAATATAAGCAAAAACAAAATGATGTTTCTGGTAATGGACGTTTGAAATAATAATTAAAAATCTTTCGAAAAACATTCACATAGCTAGCATTTAAGCAGTTTATTGATCACACGTGTTTAAAGTCAGTTGGAAATTAATTTAATATTCAATACTTCCATGAATGTTAACCACGTTCGGATATTTGAGACTCAACTTTTCTTGTTTGCAAACGATAATAAATTGTAGAAGCATGAATTTATTTATTTTGCCAGCAATCTTTATTTTAACAAAATTATTGATTTTAGATATTGATTTTATATATACGGTGATACGCTTTATGTTTAAATGATATATTAAACGCATAAGTCATGATTATAATGGTGATTCCAATATAAATGTTTTCGTGTATTAGCATTTTATTAATTTAGGCATATGACGCATGCGATGTACGATAGTTATAACATTTAACAATCAAACCGATTAGATATGTGCCTCGCTCTGGGAATACCGGGCTTAATTTATGTGCGTAAAGTGTCCGCTGTTATGGCATAAGTCGGTTAAGGGAGGTCTGAAACCACAGGTAGAGCTAATTAGGAAATCAATAAGCGTATCATAACGGGTCTTTAAAGCTTAAATGACATTAAAGCGATAATTTAAAAAAAGTAATATAAGGATATTTATTGTGGTGCAAACTAACCATAGATAAGTCGTTAGGAGTTTTATTCTCGGAATACAAGATGTATGGTAAGTTAGAGAATATCAATATGAATATAAAGTTCTAAATATAAAAGCAAAATTTAAACAAACCAGCGAAATTCTAGGTCTAAATAATCCAAAGAACATTTATAATCGTTACCTACACAAAAGAAAATGGATGCTATGCCGTATGCGGCCAGCGTAGCTTCAGACCAGCCTTCGCATCCTCAGAGTCTGGTCAGGAGCTACGCTGTCCGCTATAACGTCAAGCAAGGTTGTCGCATTAGCGGACATGGTAGCTCCAGACCAGCCTTCGCATCCCCACAGTCGGGTCAAGACAGACGTTGCGACGTCAGCATTGCGACGTTCTCGGGGAACGCTACTGTCAGTCTTGTATGGAGCTACGCAATAAGGGATTCTTTCGACAGATTGAAGGCTCACTTATTAACAATAATAATCTCGCGAATGTACATTACAAGTCACGTTATTAGGTGTACTTATCATCACATTCATCAGTGAAGTCATCCTTTTCCTCATCATCATCGTAATTATCGTAAACACAGTCTGTTGAGCAGCTACTCTGTCCGCTATAAAGTCTTTCAATATTACTTAGTCTCATTATCGGATTGGTATCTCATGTCCATAATGCGCAAATGCGTAGGCTGGTTTGGAGCTACACTGGTCGCATATGCCATACGACCCATTTTTGTAGACAATGCTAAAATAATTTATAATCACAATTATCACGCTGCTATATTTCGAATAAACAAAAACAAACAACATATTTTATTTATTGTTTTCATCTTTACGGAAAGTGCGGCGTAATTATTAAACAGATAAAACCTTATTTTATACCTAATGATAAAATATGACATTTTTGCAGTGAAATAATAGCAGTGAAAAGAGCTCAATTGTTCTTTGCACCAGTGAAAATAACAAATTTTCGGAATTCCTTTTTCTATTTTTAGATTATCATCTCAAGATGTACTTCCCTTGTTTATATCCTTGTTTATATTTTTTCTATGATCACGATTAAAATAAAATCGATATTCCAACGAATCCAACACATTTTCTTTTAATTTAAGCTTTTTTTTTACCGTTTATTTACATTGTAAAAGAGTTTAACTGAAGAATTTCACTGGACTAATGACGTCATTTCGTCAACAAAATCACGTCATTTCAATGTATTGAGGCACGCCACGGGAGAGAGGGTCACTTTTCAGCCTAAGGGAAATTATTTATAATTATTTTCTTGAAAAAAGGGCATAAAAGAAACAGAAAATTTGATCATGTCAGTGTAAGATCGTTCGTTATTTCACTCGTGATCATAGAAAGTAATATTTTCACTCGTGAAAATATATTTTCTATGATCACTCGTGAAATAACAAACGATATTGCACTGACATGAACAAATATCCTCTATTTCTTTAGCAAAAAATAACGGATTGATGGTATTAACATCCTCATTAAATTTGAAAAGGAATTTTAATTATCAATCAAAATAAATCCACAAAGAATCTCGTTTACCTTGTTGACAATAGTTTCAATATACCTATTTCTCTTCGTACGGTTTTTATTTGTTGAAAAAAGCTGACAACACACGACCGTTGATATATTTGGAATCAAGGAAAATAAATAAATAATGGTTTTAAAATCCTTATTATCTGTCAAAAGGTTATCAATTTAACCAGATACAGCCATTTACCAAGTTTATTGAAATCGACCTAAGCCACAACATTAACCTGGTATGACACCGTTTATGGGTAAATTTACTATTCATTCAAGAAAATGTCAAGTTACAAACTTACTGAAACCAGGTGGTGCAGATAGTCAATTAGAAAACCAATACGCGTAACATAACGGGTGTTTTAAGCTTTAATGACAGTAAAGCGATAATTTAACAATTCTGATTTCTTGTGAGGCATACTAACCATAGATATAGCGTTAGGAGTTTTATCCTCGCAACACAAGATGTAATCTAGATAATATTAATAAAACATAATTACTTAATATAACAAAAAAAAGTTATACACACCAGTGAAATCCAAAGTCAAAATAACTCAAAGAACATAACAAACTGTTACCAACAAAGAAAGAGTCGCTTCGTGCGAAATGGGTGTTATGTCGTTGCGGCCAGCGTAGCTCCAGACCAACCTGCGCATCCGCACAGTCTGATCAGCAGCTAACGCTGTCCGCTATAAAGTCAAGCAAGGTTTCGTTGTCACATTAGCGGACAGGGTAGCTCCTGACCAGACCACGCGAATGTACAGTATGGTCTTGAGCTCCGCTGGCCGCATATGGCATAACACCCATTACGCATTACGCGGCTTATATAAGAAATCAACATATAACGAAAACAACTAAATCAGTTTATAACCCGTTTAACAGTCTACAGTCTACTTAATAATACTTATCGTGCTTTGTTCTGTTCAGACCTGTAATACAGCTCAATGTTTACTAGACTTCGCGCACGCGTGCATTCTACAAATATCAATCAAACCAACATATGTAATTTAATAATGATTACTTCTGGCACACTTTACGAAAGTTATACCCATTTACGCAGTTTGCATAGTTCACTGTATTAAGGCTAACCGATGTTTAAGTTGTGTATTGTGTACAAATAGGATAAACGTCAGTCGCTTTTAATTAGCTTAATATAATTATCGTATTACAAAATATATCCTTAAGAAAATAGTTACAGGATAACTGTTGAATATATGTACACTCCATTGCCGGAAGTGGCATAAATGGAATTAGTTTGGCTGTTGAATATATGTACACTTCATTGTCGGAAGTGGCTTAAATGGAATTAGTTTGGCGGTGGAACTGGGGTTAAAACTAATATATAATAATCTTGAATAAACAACAGCGTGCCGATAGCAGTTGAAATATTTGGAAACGATTAATTCGTATTGAAGTATTGACGGAATGACACGGAGAATCGACAGCTATTGGCAATACATTATATATCTGAGCATTAAACTACATGCAGTAAGTTTTAATTTCAAACTTGGAGTAGTCTACCACATATATCTCGTTCGAAACAAGGTATGTGATAAAGCAAAGCATATGTGTACTATACATTGTATGTTTAAAATACCAAAATAACTGTTATGTGTTAATTCATGAACACACCTCAAGTCTCTATTTTAATACGTAATAGTAAATCTTTTTTGATACGATTAAGTCGTCAGTCTTACACCGATGTGTTAGGAGGAATGTGTTATAATGTAATACATTTATATAAAAGCAACATAAGAAAAAACAAAATGATACTGGTCGTAATAGACGTTTTAAATTATAATTTTAATAGTTTAAAAAATAGCTAGCATATAAGCATACCTACTGCGAGTAGTTTATTGATCACACATGTCTACAGTCAGTTTGAAATTCATTTAATATTCAATACTTCCATTAAGATTAACCACGGTCGGATAGTTGAGACTCAACTCTGCTTGATTGCAAACGCTAATTAATTGCAGAAGTATAAAAAAAAAAAAAAAAAAATGGCGAGCAATATTTGTTGTAACAAAATAGTTAATTATATATGAACAATGAAAAGCTTTATTTTTAATTGATATATTACATGTATTCATCATGAATATAATTCCAATATATATACAAATGTATTCATAAATTATCTTTTATTGTATTTGGGCATATGAAGCATAAAATGTTCAGATAAATAGCATTTACCAATCCAACCGATTAGATATGACCCTCGTTCTTGGAAAACGGTGCTTAATGCACAATGTCGTCCCATATTAGTCTGTGTTGTATAGAAAGGCTTATCAGGGACTTCACTCTCCGCCTAAACTGGGTTTTCTCTAAAACGAAAAATACCATACCATCGGAAAGTGTCGACCCTAATAAGCCTCTGTGAACTGTACAGTCTTATCTGGGAGACACTTAACGCACATGCATTAAGCCCTGTTTTCACAGAGCGAGGCTCGTATATATTTTAAATGTTTATCAATCTGAATTGAAAATTGACCGCTTGACAGGTGTACTCGTGTAACAAATGTATGAATTTGTAATGATTGTGCAGGCTTACAATTGTTTTTATTTTCCAGGACCAAAGATGAAGAATGCAAATTCTCGAAATATTCCACTGAACCATTTGGGAGTCAGGAAAGAAGTGATGCCTAATATAGTACAGCTGGGACATGCATTGCCTGCGCGATTTCCGGACGTACTTGACATGTGGACTTCCGTCGTCGACAACGACAGAAATATCAAAACTGCGCGAACAGTTCCATCCCGTACCCGAGAATCATCGTCTCAATGTAGGAAGTATCGCAATTTATTTGAATATAGTCAACATAACAACGACAAATTAGATCTTACTCGCGGGTTATGGAAACTTCCGAGCATCGGTAATAACTTTCCGAAAAAGTAATTCACGAAATTCGACTGATGCTCACGAAGATATAGCTCTGTACAGACCCAAATTCCACCGCTGTATAAGCAGAATGGTACACGAAAACACGGTGATTTTACCACCCATCGAAACGTCAGAACGCGTCAAAAGTAACGTGTATGATCCTACAAATTTGCACGAGAAATTATACGTGTTTCGGCGCTACAAAGGGATTGGACAACGAGAACGCTTCGTGCAAGATGAAATGCACATTCCTGGCGTCTATCCGCAGTGTTTAACGTGCCGCGAATGTCAGAAACAATACACGTCCGAAGTGTACTCCCAGTCATTAACAAAAAGAAACAACAGATCCCCCGCTTGCTTGTCGACGTCAATATTGACGTCATATTTAGAAGGTAATAAAACGGTGCCCACTAGTAGGTCAGGTCGACGACGGACGTTGCGACGTCAGCATTGCGACGTTCTCGGGGAACGCTACTGTCAGTCGTGTATGGAGCTACGCAACAAGGGATTCTCTCATCAGATTGAAGGCTCACTAATAAACAATAATAATCTCGCGAATGCACATTACAAGTCACGTTATTAAGGGTACCAATCATCACATTCATCATTGTGGTTCTCCTCTTCATCATCTTCATCATAATTATCGTAAACATTGAAATTGAAAAGTAATTTTAATTATCAATAAATGCAAATGCACAAAATATCTCGTTTAAATTGCTGACAATAGTTTCAATTGACCTTTTTTCGATTCCTACGGATTTTATTTGTTGAAAACAAATGATTACAGCACACGATTGTTGATAGATTTGCAAGTAAGGAACACACAAACTAAGAAACTAATTTTAATTCGTATTATCTATCAGTTAATCAAGTCAATAGGTTATCAAGTTTACAAGATACAGTAATTTACACGTTTATTGAAATCGACTACAATATGGGTAAACTTACTATTCATAAAAGAAAGTGTCAAATTTCAAACGTCCTGAAACCAGGTGGCACAGATAGAGCCAATTAGAACATCAATACGCGTATACAAAACGGGTGTTGAAAGCTTTAATGACATTAAAGCGGTAATTAACAGAATCATATTATGATATCTAGTGTGATGCATACCTACCACAGATAATGCGTCAGGAGTTTTATCCTCGCAACACAAGATGTTATCTATAAAATATCAATATCAACTTTAATACATTTAAGAAAACTAATATCCAAACACCAGTGAAAATATCACAAAGCACATAACGTATTGATACCAACAAAGACATAAAACCTTACGAACATGAGTTTTATTCCATATACGACAGCGTTTCTTCAGATAAGCCTTCGCATCCTCACAGTCTGGTCTGGAGTCTGGTCTGGAGCTACGCGGTCAGCTATAAAGTAAAGCAAGGTTTCGTTATCTCATAAGCGGACAGTGTATGTCCTGACCAGACTTCGCGAATGCGAAGGATGGTCTTGAGCTCCGCTGGTCGCATATGGAATAACACCAATTTTCGCATTACGCTGCTTATAAAAGAAATGAACTTGTGACGCAAAAACTGAATCAGTTTATAACCCGTAAAACAGTCTAGAGTCTACTTAATAATAAATATCGTGCTTTGTTCTGTTTAGTTCAGTAACAAAGCTTAACGTTCTACAAGTCTTCGCGCACGCGTGCATTCTACAAAAATCAATCAAACCGAAAAATGTAATTTAATAATAAGTAATTCTGGTACAGTTTACGAAAGTTATACCCATGTACGCAGTTGGTACAGTTCACTCTATAAAGGCTGGCAGAGGGTTTTAGTTGTGTAGTATATACATATTTGATAAACGTAAGAAACTTTTAATTAGCTTTATATACTTATCGTATTTAAAACATATCCTTAATAAAATAGTGACAGGATAACTGTAGAATATTTGTACACTTCATTGTCGAAAGTGGCTTAAATATACTTAGTTTGGCGGTTGACTTGGGGTAAAAACTAATACAAAATAATCTTGAAAAAAACACCAGCTTGCAGATAGCAGTCAAAATATTTTGAAAAGATTAATTCGCATTGAAGTATTTACGGAATGACACAAATAATTGACAGCTATTGGCGACAGATTATTATAAGAGTGTTTAATTACACGCATTCAGTTTTATGTTTTATTTAGAGTGGTCTACAGTATATATCTCTTTCGAAACAAGGTATGTGATAAGGCACAACATATGCGAACCTTGCAATTTATATTTAAAATATCACAATAACTGTTATTATAATAACTGATAACTGTATTAATTTATGAAAACATTAAGTAACTATGTTGATACGTTTTAGAAAATCTTTTTGGATACGTGTAAGTCGTCACTACATACACCAATTTTTGAGGAATGTGTAATAATCTAATAAAATTTTCTGAACAGCTTTTTTTTTAAATGATATATTACATGTTTTTGGTATGATTTCTATTCCAATATGCATACACATGTATTCATTAATTATCATTTATTTTATTTACGCATATGAAGCATCAGATATATAGTATTTACCAATCCAACCTATTAGATATGAGCCTCGTTCTGGGAAAAGAATGCATAATGCATGTGCGTTAAAGTGTCGTGCAAGATTAACCTGTGTTGTTCAGATAGGCATATCCCTACACTTTTCGCCTAAACAGGATTTTCGCAACAAGAAAAACCTCCTTTAAATGGAAAATAAAATAACAGCGGAAAGTATTACCATTTATTAATCTATGCGGAATGTACAGGTTAATCTGGGACGACACTTAAAGCACATGTATTATGCCCGGTTTTTTGAAAGCGAGACTCATATGTATATAATACTTTTATCAATCTTGATTGAACATTCACCCGTTGTCAGTTGTACGCGTGTTATAAATTTGTAATTAATGTGCCGGGTAACAATATATTTTTTTATCCAGGACCAAAGATGACTTATGCAAATTCTCGAAAGAGTCCTCTTAACCATTTGACACTCAGAAAAGAAGTGATGTCTAAAATAGTACAGCTGGGACATGCACTTCCTGCGCTCTTTCCGGACGAACTTGACATGTGGACGCCAGTCGAAGTAGTCGACAACGACAGAAATATCAACAGTGCGCGAACACTACCATTCCGTAGCATTCGTTGAAATGTAGAAAGTATCGAAATTTGTTTGAATATAGTTAACATAACGAGGACAAATTGGATCTTACTCGCGTGTTATGGAAAATAACGAGCATTGGTAATAACTTTCTACCGTTCCGTAAAAGTAACTCACGAAAGTAGACTGATGCTCACGAAGATATAGCTCTTTACAGACCCAAATTACACCGCTGTATAAGCAGAATGGTACACGAAAACACGGCGATTTTGCCACCCATCGAAAAGTCAGAACGCGTGAAAAGTAACGTGGATGATCCTACAAATCTGATACGCGTTACGGCGCTACAAAAGGACTGGACAACGAGAACACTTCGTGAAAGATGAAATGCACATTCCTGGCGTCTATTCACAGTGATTCACGTGTTGCGAATGTCAGAAACAATAAACGTCCGAAGTGTACTCCCAGTCATTAACAAAAAGATACAACAGGTCCCCCGCTTGCGTGTCGACGTCAATATTGATGTCATATTTAGACAGCAATACAACGGTCCCCACTATTAGGTCCGGTAAACAACGGACGTTGCGACGTCAGCATTGTGACGTTCTTGGGGAACGCTACTGTCAGTCGTGTATGGAGCTACGCAACAAGGGATTCTCTCGACAGATTGAAGGCTTACTTATTAACCATAATAATATCGCAAATGTACATTACACGTCACATTATTAGGTGTACTCATCATCACATCCGTGTTATTTGTAATATTTAAGAAATAATATTTTTCTATCATGGTTTGTTGTCGAATAACCCACAGTAAGGAGTATAGATGCGTAGGAATTAAATCACGAGTGCGAAGCACGAGTGATTTGATTACACGCATCTATACTCCTTACTGTGGGTTATTCGACAACAAACCATCATAGAAAAATATTATTTCGATTCAAACACGATTCTGATTGATTTGGTTCAAGCTTTTGGACGTGAACTATATTTTTCAATACTCCGCCCTTCTTAGTACAAAGTTC